>JAZDUA010000815.1:0-65000 GCA_038098605.1 Gryllus longicercus | reverse complement strand
TATTTGGTAGTATAGTCCTTACTTATTGCATGGCAAAAATAACGCTAATAATTTGCTACCTAGACATTCTCTTTTTATAGAAAGTAAGGAATATATTTATTTCACAATGTGGATTTCGTACATTAATTACATTACTTTTCATAAGATGGTTATAGTGGTATTTAATAATTACTTTTTGAATATCAATCACAGTTTTCATTTCAAGTGTTATTAAAACAGAAAATGACTTCATTTTATTTTCTTTGCATTCACTCGCACGAACGAAATTTAGATGATTTGAATAAGTGAATGACGAATGCACTGCCCGCTTTTTCCCTTCTGTTTCATTTGGGTATAAAGAGACTTCCTCCGTTACGAAATCAATTAGAATATGCCTATACAGTAGTTTTTCAAACCTACTCCCTCCCACTTGAGTCAGCGGCTACTCAGGAAAAAAAAGTATATTACATGAATACATATGACATCAAGTCGTCAAAACTCGACTTCAGGAGCTGCCCCCGCAACACACCTGCTGAGAGGAGCTAGGGCAACAGGCGAGTGTCATCGACAAGAGAACAACTTGGAGCGGTGCCCGGCAGACTGCTGGGCGTCACAACGACCTAAGAATCGGTCTGTCGCCTGCGAGCGGCCGACGGGGGGGGGGGCGGGGGCGGGGCTTTCCCGTTGCGAGCACACGCGTAATTTTAGCGCTACCACCTGCCAACACCGGCGGAAATCCCATCGCGGCAACCCCCACCTCCTCCACCTACGCCCGCCAGGGATCGCTAAAGGGCGCTCACACACGCTCGAGAGACGGGTCAGTTGTGCCCGTTGCGTTTTACCCGTACCCGTGCGCGCGGCGTTGGTGTAACAGTTAGCGTATCGGACTGTTGGCGGGTTCAAACCTGATCGAAGCCGTGGATTTTTGAGGGCGAGAAAATCCTCCGTACGCCTTCCTTCGGAGGGGAAATAAAGCCGGCTGTCCCATGTTAGTAGATTTACTGGCATGTAAAAGATTCTCAAGTCTAAATGACGCCTCTGAGCTAAATGTGCTTCAGGATACGGTTAAACACGAGCCATACGCACACGCAGGAAAAGAATGGCTCGCATTGCGAGTGAATGTGGCCATCATTATACACGTAAAGGGTCCATTGTGCACGTTTGGGATACTTTCCAGTTTTACCCGACCAGGTCGGCGTGTCGGGTTTCGCCCTACAATGAAGGCGCCCTCAAACGCCCACACCCGTACTGCGTCTCAAGACGACACAACTTCGTCTGTGTTAGGGCACGAAGGGTTGCGAACGATTTTCCTTCTTCATTAACGAAATTACGAAACGGAATGCCATAAAGAACCTTTCATCGTAAGCGTCAGGACACAGGATATTTAAACAAGAAAAACCATGTACGAATTGGTTGTTCGGGAGAAACTCAGTTTTAGCAGTAGACTGTAATTAGTTTTATTTATGAACCATTCTTGAACTCTGTTCCCTTATACTGCATTCAGCAAATCCAATATCCTAATCATTCAAAGATTTAAGTCTAAAGAATTAAGAAGAAACTTTTGCCAATACCTCCTCAGGTTCGAAACGACGCGTAAGTGTGTCGAGACAGCGAGATTCGAAACGACGTGATTAGCACTGACAGTAAAATGGCAACAGCTGTCTATGAAATAAAAAATATAGGTGTAAATGTATTAATAAATTATAGATCCGTACCTACATTTTAGCCGTAAATATGTTCAGTGATAGTGTAGAAATAAAGCGTCTTAAAAATTCAAACTTGAGAATTGGCCTTACAAACTTT
The DNA here is from genome assembly GCA_038098605.1 of Gryllus longicercus. NCBI lineage: Eukaryota > Metazoa > Arthropoda > Insecta > Orthoptera > Gryllidae > Gryllus > Gryllus longicercus. The sequence continues at coordinate 63,218 of JAZDUA010000815.1, read as the reverse complement.
GAAGAGGTACTATAGACATATGTATTTTAACCTGGCAATTTGGGGATTCTTCCGGAAGATGATCTCGTAGCTGTATGCATGGTTGAGCATAAATCAATTTTATTTATTAACAGAATAATTAAAGTTGCAGTTCAATTCTCCTTGTAAGATTTTTTATTTTGTAGTAAAAATATCAAATATAAATAAAAACATTTAATAGAAAAAGTGACCAAAAATGCAGTTGCCTCTCCCTCACTTGGGATAAGCGCCACACGCCTACTTTTATTGCATGTGTATCAACTGTGTTAATGGAAAGTAACTCTCTAATATTTTTTAGTTATGTAAGTCAACAAAATTTACTTTTTGTTCATATGTTTGAAGACATTGTAAATAAACGTTTAAATAATATAACAAATACATACGTACTAAATATGTGTACAAACGATGCACATGAAAAAAATAAAATGTACAAAACTGTTTATAAGAAACACATATTTTATTAGGCAAGTTGCTGCTCACAAATTATATTTAAATGTATTCCGATATTTGTTAACGAATCTTGAAGTTCTTGAACTTTTGAAGTGTGTGCCTATTTTTATCAAGATAAACTTTTTATAAGTGTGTTTGCTTTCCAAGGACTTCTGTCTGTTCGAGATAAGAAAACCAACTTGTTCAACAGTATCACGCAGCGAGCCGTGAACTCTGTCGTAAGGCCTGCCTTGCACGATGAGTATGAATAAACATCCATAAACGTTCCAATGTAAAGTAGGTCATCGGTTAGCGTATTATGTGCAAAATAGTGCACATAAGTCAGTATCGTGCGCCAATGACAGAGTTTGCTTTTCATATTCTTATCATTTCGGTAATTTCCAAACGAGAACCATAACTCACGACAAGCGAAAGCATAAAGCAAACTATAATTATCAGAGATTGGTTCGTTTGACAGCCACCAGAGTCAGTGCCACTTAGATTAGCTATTGATCCGCCGGTCACATGAGTGTCGCTTCTGCAGAGGGCGCATGTCCAAGCTGTTCCGTGTTGGTGACACGCGCAGTGCGTGCGTTGCACCAGCGTGACCGCGGGTGCGTGCGAACCGAGTCTTGATGCGGAGGAAGCGGGGGAGGTACGAACCCCCTGAACCGTTTAGTATGCACGTGCAATCGACCCGCGGACACCCGGAAAAAAGCGTTCGACGACTGGTGTCCGCCAATCGAATTTGAGGGCTGCCTATGAAATATTCTCTGAGTCGTTCTCAAACGCCTACGTTTACCCTCGAAAACTTCACATAATGCATCACTCAGACAACAGGGAGATCATGCATGATACGCCGAGGACAAAGTGGTCAATGGAATAATGAAAGGCAGGCGGGGTGCCGCGTTTGGGAACGACGTAGAGGATTTGGGCACAAATCCCAGTCGATCCAAGTCAACGTTTAGGGGGAAGCAGTCGCAGGATTAGTCGGGGTTTCCTCATTTTTTCATCTTCTCCCTCCATTCCCTTTAGACATCGCATCATTTTACTTCGTCGTTGTCATCGCACCACAACGATGAGGGCGCCCCGTCGCGATGAGGGCGCCGCGACGTTTAGTATCTACGCAGTACTGTCTATGTGTCACCACTTATGATAAATAAAATAAATAGCTGACGAGAAAGAGGGAAATGGATGGTGGTAGTTAAAGAAATAAGAAATGTGTGGATTTAGCGGACAGTAAAATGAGTAAAAAAAATCGAGGTTAGCTTTCGAAAATTTCCAACAAACAGTTCATATCTGGGATGGGACAATAAACAAAGTTTCAAAAGCATCATTATATAAATTTCAAAAAAAGCTTGGACAACACGTTACAGTTGAATTAGGTCAGTGTGATGTCTCCAACGCTTTAAACAGTTTTAAAAGTATTTTCACATTTATTAATTTGAGGGATTTGATTAAATTGGAACGATACGCAAAAATGGCCAGATGCTGAATGTCACTTGGCTTGTCCCAAATGGTGGACTGGATGGAGTCTGTGTAATGTCTTCCCTTGGTTAAATAATAATAATAATAATAATAATAATAAAGGACACAAAAGCTGGACATTGTCCCATCAGCCGTGTTAGGCTTGTGATGAGTCATCTCTTGCCAAAATGGTGGGCAGAGGTGGTCCGGCCGGGAGTGATAGACGACGAACACACACACACGCAGAATATCCGACTATTGCAGGTAGGATAATTCCCCTCACTATATAATACGCTAAGGAATGACGTTTGTGTGCAATTTATATGATACACGGACTTACCACCATGTCTTGCATCAAAGCGATTTAATACGGAAAATATAGACGTTTGCTGATCGTGGCCTAGGACGATCTATTGACGGCTATTGTGAATAGCTCGGATAATTCCAGGGTATTGAAATATATTTTTCATTTCTCATATGGGCCGTGAGTTATGTTATTCGTGATTTAAAGTAAAAAATTGGACATTTTTGGACGTTCCACTGTATTACATTTTTGGATGGTTCCGTCATCCCTTAGGACGGTTTATTAGAAACGCAAGAAGTTGAGAAGTTCAAAATAACCTGAAGCTATTTTCTCGTTTAAAACAATGATTTGCAAAGTGCGGAATGTTTGCATGTGCCCAGCTAAAATTCTCTAATTAGAAAGGATTGTGATTTGTTTGTATTTACATATTTCTAAAGTATCCTGTTTCCATACATTTTACACGTTTTATACATATAAAATCAATTAAGTTATTTCCATTTTGCATATATCTGCATATTCCACCATGCATGTATATATTTGCATGTTTGTAATTTATGTGCATATTTTTCTGCATATTCGACCTTCCTCCGCAGAAATTTCTCAATGCCAGATACCGAACAGTGACTTCCGTTATGAGTCGCCAACATTTCAGCACTCAACAAACTGGAAAGCAGTAATCGCCCAGGACGTGACGAATGTCGTAGCCCATGCACGAAGCGTAATTGAACCAAACTGTCGTCGCCCATGTGTCAGAAGCGCTTCATTCGCTCCCACGTATCACAGCGGCGCTTCACTCGCTCCCACGTATCACAGCGGCGCTTCACTCGCTCCCACGTTGCGGCGCCAGACGATTGTTCATGGGTTTTTGTGGGTTTCGCCAAATCTCGAAGCATGAGAGCATAGGTTCCCGCGGCAGGAGTCAATACGTATTCTTCGCATGTTTTTAGAGCTTCATTTGACAGATCATCAGCTGTTACGGTGTCATCCATTCAGGAGCTTACACGTCACTACAGTGACGTCACTAGGATGACGTCCAACCTCCCGATTGGATGACACAGTACCAGCTGATTTACGTCAACTGAACCTACCCAAGTATACTTGGCTGTTCGGGAGGCGCCACGTCTTAGACATAAGTGCCAACGTTTCGCCCGCCATTCTGCATCCTCAGGACGAAATGCCCTTCGCTCGGAAATTCGAAAAGCATTTCTCCTTGAGGAAGAACGGCGACGAAACGTTGGTACCTGCGCCTAGGACGCGGCGCCTCCGGATGGCTAGGTAGCCACAACTCGGGGCTCTAGTCGATGTGTTCATTCCCCAATTTCTGAAACCCTGCGTCTGCTCAAATTACTTGAACCGTGGACTTGATCTCGCCTTTCCTTTCCCTCCGTTGCTACCACAGCGCTTGTGCCGAGTCAGTCAACTGTAAAGCGTTTGGCAGTAAACAACATTTTAATAAGCCGAACAAACCCCGGAAGTCGCCGCGAAGGCGATAGACGACCATTAATATTCCAATACTAAGAAATGTGTACAGTTTTCTAAAACATTCAGCCTCTGACTTGTGTTTTCCTTGTCAGCTAACAATTCATGATACCTTTGTAATATCTCATTTTTGCTGTACATTTAATTTCCCCTTTACATATTTTCGCATATTTCAACTTTTTTAACTGTATATAATTGAAAATGCATTTTGCAATTGCATGTAAATGACAGGCCTTCGTAAAGGACGAGAGCAGTTCTGCTCGTGTAACCAGATGCCGTCGCTGTCTCGGCAGGTGTCTGCGTACTCTGGCTCTGGCTCCATCTGCTGTCGGGCGTATAGCGCTCAACTTTTCCTAAGCCGTCTACCTACGTCCCCAAAATGGCATAACCAATGTGCATCCCGTTCCATTTTCCTCTTCAGAATAAGGCTTGAGTTCCACGTTTACCGTGGTTTTCTTAGAACTACATTGATCGACTATAATTTATTCACTTCTGCCTGTTCGCAAAAAAGATTTCCAGAACCTTTTAGAGTACTGCCACGTTGAAAACACAAGTTTGTGGAAACAAAACAAGAAACAACTTATCACGAGATTTTTCTTGCAACGCTGACATCCCATTCACAATTTCGAAGATTCTGCCAAATTGCCATGTGCTCGAGGTTTTCTCTGGACTGGTGCGAGAACATCTATTGCGCAACGTATGAATGCAAACCTAACTAAAACGTTATCTCTTTTCGAAACACCGGATGAACGAAATGGGGTGGAGGCGGGCACGAAAAGTGAATGGGGATTATCTGGGAAGTGGGGGTGGGGGAAAATGACCGCCGATGGCGTCGGGTGGTTCCCGTCAGGTGTGGGATACGGTCACACGTGGAGACCGTGGAACAACCATCCGAGGCTCTTCTCGCGCCACGTGACTTCCGCCCGCCCCGCCCCTCCGCCCCCCCCCCGTCGCCTAACAAAAAATAACACAAAAATAAAAAAAAGCACCCAATTTACACAATTGAATTGCTTTGTTATTTCTGTGTTAATTTTTCTTTGCAAACAAGAATATTCATTTCTTTTGTAAATAGGTGTTTCTGGAGTATTTATATTTTAGTGAAATGCGAATTTTGGAATGGAAATGGAGGGGGTTCAAGTGCGAGCTACAGGTGCTATACAGGGAGGAGAGGGGATATTCAAATTATTTAAAAAATTTGGGCTACGTAATTTCTGGACGGCTCCTTATGAGAGTATTAACTACATTTAAGAAACAGTTAAATTTTATTAATCGAAGAGCTTGTTTCCAAAGTGACATATCTGCAAGAAATACATTTTTCACAGTAAGAAAATGTTCAAATTTATTCCTAGCGAGAAAATTAGACTCAACTTTTTTTGGATGTCGTTAACTCGGGATAAATGCAACTTTTTAACACAATATTTGGTATCGTGTTAGAGAAACGTCTTAAGAACATACTATTGATTCATAAAGATTTAAAACAGTGGAAATGGAGATAAATCGCAGTAGAAATAAGCTCTCAAATTTTCAGTGCTTTATTGGTAATGGTAAGAATTTGACAAATGAATTAATGAATGTGAAGTCGCAACACGAAAACACGTTTTACAAATATGTGTGATTCCTTCTTTATTAATTATAAATATATGACAAATAACTTTCAATTCTATATTTCAATATTTTTGTAGATACACGAATATGTTGTTATTCTTATTTTCTTTTCTAGTTCTTTTAAAATTATTTAATGTTCCCTAGTTTTTTCCAACATCAGGAAAGTTGCACGTGTTTTTTGAGCGTTGAAATCAGCCGATTACATCAAATACTAAAGCGAAACAATCCGTCGATTCCTTTTTAGATCGAGACTACTTATTTATAAGATGTAAGTCTGCTTTCGTCTATGTCTTCTATATGTGTTCACAATTGATGTCTCCATCTGTGTGACTTCCTTTCTCTCAGTCTGTCTTTCACGTCCAGTCCCTCTACTTCTTCCTGTCTCCCTCATGAAAGAATTATTTTTACGAGGTGAAACATGTTCTTCCTCTGCGTGCGAGCTAAGAGGATGTGACTGTCACACTGTTTTATTATGATTCGTTTACATAGAATTCCTGAATGAGATTTCCACGTTTCAACGTTTATTCACTTCAACGTTTATGTATCCTCTGTGCACGGAAGATGTTTTCCACAGATAACTCCATTGTCTTTGAAATTAATAATCCTATTTTGTATTATCCGATGCTGCAGATAAGCGGTTTACATCTCATTGAAATGATCTCTCTTCGTTGCGCTACCTCTAATTCCATTACCGATAATTAATATTTGCATTGCATTCTCTGTTTTCCGACGGAATCCATTACAGTCTCGTAGCACGGAACCAGCATAAATTACAGCAAACACATGCTAATTGCTTCCGAGAACATTGTCATTGACAGGAAGTAAGTTTGGACATCCCTCAGTCGAGCGCTCTGGTCATTTGGTGAGAGACACTCCAGCAACAAAATAGAGAAGAACAAAAAGGTGGGAAAGTTATTGAACTTTTGCAATCGCTTGTTTCTCTCGGCCGCAGCTAATTGCGATGCCGGGCGGCCGGTTTCTGTACGGGGCAGTGGTGGATCGATCTGTCGCCGGCGAAGATGTGTCTGACAGTATCGGAGCATCCGCGCGAGTAGGGAGACGGGGCCGGGGAATCGATCTGATGGGGAGCCGGAGTGGCTGATAGCCGCGCGTAATGACGGCTGCCTTATCTGACTTCCGGCAGGGCACGCTCTGTGGGTTCCCGTCGCGTGTCGATGTGTGCGTGAGGTGCGTGGAGTGGACCCCTTCGTATGCTGACCCCCCCTCCCTCACCCTCCACCGGCACTCCCAAACACCTGGCGGGATACGCCAATGCGAAACCGATGCCGAGTCAATAGGTGGGTTCGTATCGTCCTGGGGTAGGTGTGTCTTCGGTCACTTGCGATAAGGGCGTATATCGTAGGTAAATGACGGTCATACCTTGTACTATGAGGTCTTCTGAAACTGTCATGGCAACTTTTTTTCGCGGTGATGAGCGTAGGGCAAGAAAATTTTAAATACAAATTCGGAAATTAACGATCTGTGTGTAGTGTCCAAAGTTCGAAATACGCCGAAATAGTCGGATAATTTTCACGTTAACCAGATGGTTTGGATGTGGATAATATGTGCTGAGGATGCTATATGATGACGACGGATGTCCGTATAACTGTGGGCTTTATGCGGCTAATGTAAGCATTAGCCATAGAGCGCTGAATAAGTAAGATTACTGTTCGAGTGCCATTGAATTTTATGTAATCGTTAGAAACATTTTGGTATCAAATTTTTGGAATTTATGAGCTTCACAGATTCAAGGTCGTTTTATGTAATCGCGAACGCCAAAGTCAGGGACCTAGTAAGTAACTCGGAAATGCGTCAACTGTGGTATACAGTAAGATTAGATTGCGTTGGATGGTATCCTTTAAATAGAGATCTACGACTGACACAGACACACATGATTTCTTACCAGACTTCCTTCCAACAATCTGTTCTCCGTTTATCACTTAGTATTTACTCTTTCTCATCACCGTAACGGACAGATCATCCAAAATAATTTCCTCAGACTTGCCACTCATGCACCCTGGTTCATCTCAAACACTCAACTGCATAAAGAATTTAATTTACCCCCTATACTTGACCATATCGCGCTCCTATCTAACAATTTCTTCTCCAAAATAAACACAATAACCCAAGCCACCCATTACGGCCTAGCCACCACCTACCAGCTCCCAACAAGAATAAAAAATAGATATCCATTAGATTAATTCCTCAGCATATTTTCAGAACTCAATTAATCACATAGGTGCTCTGTGAGTTTCCTATTCATGTGTATTTAGATTTAGTTGTAAGATTAGCATTTAAGTTAAATATAAGTCATAAAAATACATATGATGTAGTATACATAATACTGAACTATGTACATTCGTTCACTAATAAAGATATACTAAAAAAAAAACCGTAACGGACATCGTCTTCCTTAGAGTCATTGTTGTAGCTAATATGCACTTCATCCGGTACAAGTCGCAAGTGAGTGGGTGAAAACCAGAACGGTATAACTGATGTTTTATAAATTCTGGGAAAACTGTTTATTTAATTCAGTAACACTGTAAAGTCGTGGTGATTTGTTTTATCATTAAAACCACGACATTTCAATTGTTCACTAAAACAACGAAATTACATTGTCATTGGAATATAGTCTCCAATAAACACGTTTTTTCAGAGTTTATAAAATGTCATTTATACCGTTCTGGTTTTCACCCGTTCAATTATGATTCGAAACTGTTTCTACGTGGGACTTCATTCACTAATTTTGGATAATGTGAACTTTATTTGTGTAACACGAGAATTAGCCAGATTCGTGCTAAAGCTGTTTTTCGTAGCACTTTAAATGAGAGCAAAGTAGATACCATTGGCTGAAAAAGGACAAAAAAGAAAAAAACATTCTTTGCAAATGTATTTGCTCTTCTAATGACAATATGTAAACATTATATGCAATTCGTTCCGTCCGTCCGTACAGTCCTAGATATTGAATCAGATGATTGTGATTGGTCAGCTTACTGCGTGCGATACCAGTTAGGACACGTGAAGACTTTGCCACAACAGTGGGACGTTGAAAATATTATAGGTTTTTTTATTGTGAAGCTTAATAGTATTCGATAGCTTCTACGTAGTTGGCAACGTGGGTTGGATGTGTTTGTAGACCTTCTGGAGGATTTCAGATTATTGTCTTACATACGTTTTTGTTTAGAAGAAACTAAACAATCCTCTTTCAATTTGTTAAATTTCACCGTTAATGAGTATACTTTTTAAATCTTTATTACAGTCCAAAAATTCGGCAATGAATTCGTGAATTGTCTGTGCGTCAAAATATGTATTTTTATTGTTTTATTAATTTTTAATCTAAATGGTAATTCATATACTTTTCAAAATGTTTTATTTATAAAAGTTATTGCTAAAACTTAGATTTAATAAGTGTAAACTGTTTAATATTTTTTGATTTTCTTAGAAGAGTAATAGTTTGATTACTTTTTTATCAACTACATGATAATATTACATTCCGATATTTATAACAAAATTTCCCAATGAATGGCAGAAAAGATATCGCAACATGTCATAACGTCGGCTTGTAACATTTGAAAAGGAAAATGGCACTAGTACGTAACCTTCATCCTTGAATAAGAGTAATAGAGCGAGACATTTTCGCAGTTTACAGTGTCTGTCTCTGATTATTTCTGCTTGTACTTTTTGTGGGTGAAATATTCAACTTACTCTCTATTCTCTTTATCTCTTTCTTGATCTAAGAATTGAAATCACAACGATCTTTTCCCTTTCTTCTAAACGCCTATTCACGGGCGTGTTGACAGTCGGGTAGACCATGCGCAGGAGATACGCTCGAAATCGTGACTTCGGAGCCGTTACAAAGATTCGTTCTGCAGGGAGCCGACTGCACAGTTCACGGTCAGATCCGTTCTCTGGAGAGGAGAGCGATGGCGCAAGGCAAAAAAAAAACTTGCATTCTTTCCGGTTCCACACTTCAACAGACTCATCGCACGCGCCATGTGGGAAGAGTTTTCTTCTCCTAAATTGAGACCTCCCGTTGGAGCTGTTCCACCTGCGGTCAACAAAGTACCCTTTCAGCGGCGTTGGAACAGCAAGAAACTCGCGAAATGATGTTGGTATCAAGGCTCGATATCGTGTTACGGGAACAAGTAGATCGACGCTTCATTGGAGCTTGTGAGTCGACAACACTTTCGCGTCTTTATCTGCGAAAGTGGAACGCTGCCATGGCTTACACAATGGGACGCTTTTGTCCACTGTAGTTTTAAATCTCGTTTTGGAATTAAAGGACAAAGTTGAAGCACTTAAGGGCGATATGCAAAGTTCTTTTGAGTCATGACTCACAGGTCTTACACATAAAAATGTGTTGTTTTCGCTGAACAAATCAAGGCTTTAGATATAAAATATTCAGCACTTGGGCGTTAGGGAAATGTGTTTCACTAAATACAGACACTTTATCACAACGTATTGTTACTGACATATCAAGATGAAAGCACAACGCATCACTTTGTCTTTCGCACACTAGAATAATACGTTATCGATCTTGAAACTAAACAAGGTAATCACTATTACATACTCTCACAACCCATTGTGTAGAGAAATTGCAGTGCTTGCTAAATCATTACATGTGGAATGGCATTATTCCCAGTAGAATTAACACGGATGTTACACGTGGCATCAAAAAGTGTCTGGGCAAATCTTGTTTAATAAAGTTGTTCTTCGTTTTATTTGATGCAAACCTTATAGAATGTGTGTCCTTGATTGCATTTGTGTGCCCAGACTTTGATGCAAAGCTATTGTACCCAATGAGTTGACGGTTTCTTTTTCTTTTCTAAAAAAATATTCCGTGAAGACGAAGACGAAGAAAAAACTGACTTTTGTTGTCCATTGAACCTAGCGTAAGCGTAATGGATGTCGTGTTGCTCTGCAAACAACTCATTGTGAAGTGGACATTGCTTATCCATTCTTTAACTGATGCATTTTGTGGATCACCGGCACGAAATTGAAGAGTCACTGCCCCTAAACCTGCTCGTTCTCCACGTCCCGCCAAGAAAGCTCGTTTTAGCTTCCAGGGAGTACATAAATTCAGTCGTCCAGCAAATGTTTTTTCATTGCAATTTTACTGACCTATTGAATATGTTATATATTATTATATTTATATTATATTATAAATAATGTCCCTATTGAATATAGAATATTGGACTTGTATTCTTGAAATACGTTTTCTTATCTTTTTACAAATATCCGGGTCGTCACCCTGGTGAATCATAACTGATTTTGTTTTGTGTATTATGACAGTTATGGTTGGCGATCTATGAAGCGTTAATTGTACTTAAAAGTTGATAACATGAAGGTCCAAGAGATAGAGTATAATTGCAGTAAACCTGTTTAGTGGGAATTGTAATTGATGTTTGCTCACCTGCATTGGCTCAAAGCAAACTGCCAACAACCTATTTTGTTAGCCGCGTGGTTCAAAACCAGTTCATATTAAATGCCTCGGGAACGCAAATTGTATTTAAAAATATTAAGATGAGCTTGAGACAGTCATTGAAAAATTCTTGAAACCAGCTCATTGAAAATTTTGCAAAAAACAACTTCTGTACATGATGTAAATAAAAACTTGAATAGGTTGGTAAAACATGAATAATTGCTTATATTTTACAATGAGCATCCAGAATGTATTTTTCTAGGACGTCAACAAAAATAAATTGTAAATTTATGAAAAAGAATTGTACCACATACAGCGGATGTTTAAATATATTTCCACACTAATAATCACGAAAATTGAGGGAATTGTCATACCGTGGGATCAACATTAGTATTCCTGTGTCGAAGAAGTCTGCTGTCTGGAATAGGTTCCAGTCTTTGTCAGCCACTTGCAAATCCGCGTTACTGAGATACGATGTAATGCTGACCAGACAGGAATTACTTGAGGTGTAAGAAAAGGAATGGAAAACGCTGGGGCGAGTTCCGGACTACTGGTTGAACCCCGAACGGAACTGCTGCAGAAGATTCAGAGTGGCTCTCAAACACACATACATATCCAAGATGACACACTTCTACAACACATGGATACACACGTCGATCACACGATATAACTCAATGTCTCAGTGGTGATAATGTGGAAAAATAGTGCAAGTCTAATTCATGCAATGAGAACATGAGAAATATTCTAAAATAGGGAATATTATTTCCACGTGGTACGCAAATAAGAGAAAACTGACAACAAAAAACACACTCTTTCTGAACATTTTTTAGAAGTCTCTCATTTACAACTGTTGAGGGGTATATCGTGTGTTACACGTTTTCACCAACCGCGTTATTAATGAAAACCATTTGAATTTAATTACATCGGAAAGGGAGTTTGTATAATATAAAAAAGTTCCAATGAACCCTTATATTGGAGGTTTAAAATATCGCGTATTTACTAATGAAATATTGATAGTAATTGATTCTGACTAGAAATTAATTCGAATTCGAATTATAAACGCAGCGGACAGGTGAAGTAACGACCCAGCAACCTGGCGCCACGCTCATTTGTCTATGTAATTTTTTGTTGGCACCATCAATCCTGAGGATTTGTTCATATTACTGAACGCACCCTCGTCTCCCCTTTGCCGTTTTTCATCGAAAACATATGTTGCTTCTCTGCCGTGATAAATATTGGCGTTGAATATCGCATTGTATTATTCATTTCCATCTTTATTTTTACTGAGTAATGTACGCACGTTTTCGCATTCAAAGGGCGTGGTTTGCTTACAACGCTGTCACTTGATCTTGAAACATTATTGAAATGAATTTTGTGTGAGTAATAACTGTGCCAGCGCTAGGCTTAGGCCGAATGGCAATGGCCACCAAAAAATCCTTCGTACGCCTTCCTTCGGAGGGGAAGTAAAGCCGGCTGTCCCATGTTAGTAGATTTACTTGCATGTAAAAGATCCTCAAGCCTAAATGACGCATCTGAGCTAAATTCAAATCGCCTGTTTCTCGCCCAAGAAATACCTCCTTTCTCTGCTAGTTGATGAAAGGAGCGTACTGAAATTTGCGGGGTCAGACGGAAAAGCGGGCTTGATGGCCCGAGTCTCGCCACGTAAAATAAGGCAAATTCAATTCAATTCAATCGCCCGGGGCCCCGCAAGTCAAGGGGCCCGACAATGAGATTGATGGCAAAAATTATTACAAAATTTACAAAAAAATAGAAATCGAGAAAATCGTAAACTTTAGTTTATACGTCGCGGTACAGTAGTCTGATATTTCATAAAATTTTCAATTAAATTTTTACCTTAAATATTTAATTATAGTCATTACTTACTCGATAGGACTCTATGAAATGAATCAATTGACGCCAATAAGGTAAATAAGGCATAGTTTCTATGAACGTATCTATCTTCTTAACTTTCAGTTGCGAAGGCAGCTTCAGTTGTTCAGGTGGGCAGTTGACAATTATTTTTCCTCAGAATTCAGGGTGCTGTCCGGAGGAGAAGTGTAGTAGACGACTACTCTGCTCGGTAGTTTTCCGTGGTTTCTCCGATCAATACCTGGCGAACGCTGGAGCAGTACCGTAACAAATGGGCAACGTACAGTGCTCGAGCTTTTCTTCCTCTTCTTTGACCTATCCTCATTCAATACTTACACTTATACTTACACATTTGTGTACTTCACTATCACACATGTCGGAGCAGTCTTGTCCCCAATTGGGTGGTGCCCCGCTTCTGGGAGATATCCGGGACTGGAAAACCCGAAAGCCGACTTGTAGGTCGGCACCTGACCTCCCCTTCCAGCAGAGGAGGAACACCGCCACCTCCTGCAGTAAAAACATGCACTATACTTACGGAACTAATGTCTATAGAAATTGACATGCCTGAAAACACGAAATAATTAGCATTTTCTTTCCTCATACTTGCCTCCTCCTTCCCCTTTCACATACAGTAAACTTGCATTCCCTACCCTATCATTTACGAGTAGTGAGTTTAGAGCTTGTCTGGGGTAGAACGGTGCCCCGTTGGAGGAGATACCTGGATTAGAAAATACCTCGCAAGACAACGTGTAGGTCGGCATCGTAATGGACGGTCAAAGGGAAGGAACCCTGCTCCCTCCTGGAATAAAACATGCACGCACAGTTAGGGGATTAATAAACATAAAGGTGACGCGAAAAAAACAATAATGATAATGAATGAATGAATCATTTGAAACCTTTAAAGTAGGCAATTTTTGTGAGATTGATATTTTTGAAAATTCAAATTGAATATATTTTAAACAGTAGCTTATGCGCCATGTCGAAGGCAATTTAACTTTCCTTCGGCCGAACTGTAAAGCCGAATTGACGAAGGGACGTACAAACTTCTCGAAGGATCGTGGGATCGACTCCCACGATCCTTTGCTCCTACATTTGGCTTGGAAGTGCCTGTCCATTTTTCTATCATATTCATACTTTCATTTCCAATCACCCATACCATCGCCAGTGTTGCCAGCCAGTGTTTAACTGGGAGCCAGTGTTGCCACTACCCTTGCAAATTGTCTGACTCGGAGGTCCGAGCGTTCGAGTCCTGATGGTGGCGGATTTTCAACACTTGATAGCATATAGCCAGGTTGTATTCAGCCGCTGTCTGGAAGGGAATTCTAGCGGCCGGCTGCTCTGATCGGTATTTTTCCTTGCTGTCTTAAATCAGCACCAGGCGAATGCCGAAGCGGGACCCTTACAAACAGGCGCATTGGCCCATTGAAACTGGAAGTGAAGAGCGGTTGGCCGGCGAGGGGTGCGGATGGGGAGGGGGGCTCGACGGAGAGCCGCATGTTTTATGGGAGCGACTCGGCGTCGCCGCCCGCCGTCGCTGCCCGTCGCTTTGACGCCCGCGTGCCTGCGTTTATGGACATTCCTGTGCTTTATGGTCGCCATGGCAACAGGAGCGTCCGCTGGCGGAGGGCAGAGGCGGGACCGGGGCAGGGCTGTGCGCTGGGTGGAGGGAGTGTGGGGCGCTGACAGCACATAAGCAGGAAGGGCTGAGGAGTGGGGGGGAGGGGATGGATGGCCCTGTTGATGAGAATAAAATTGATATACTAATTACTACGATTGGATATTTGGCCCGACGGTGTATTGACAACATAAAATATCAAAACACGGCGTAAATATAAACCGATATATTGATGATTTATATTATAAATGCGGACGTACCGAAGTGTAACTAAATGAAATTAATTTACATGTCACAGTACGAATTATGACTTATTGACTTCATTCCACCTGTTTTGCTACAGTTGATCGTTCGCATGACATTCAAAAATTTGATTTTAATTTCTGATAATCTTTTATGACTGCGGGTAATTACACTTTACTTGCAAACTGTACAACTTAATTAATGAATTTTTACATGCTTCTTTAATTATTTTTATATCCGCAAGCGCAGCATCAAAATGAATTTGGATTGTCTTGCGATTTTTGGCTGTCGGAAATGCAAGCGACTGAGAAATCTAGAGGTGGAGTGAAGGCAGTTTTGATGGCGGTAACTAGTGCAAAGAGTGAGAAATCGAAATAAAAGGTCCGCGGCCGATTGCAGAAAATTTACGAAGAACTACTACTCTGGCGAACATGGTTGTATGCTCGATGGAAGCACAGATACAGAGGTCATCGTTCGGTGGTCCAGATAAGAGACTGACATTCGTGTGAGAGAATAGAGAGCCATTAGTGGTAATAATAATCGCAATTAATATCTGAGGCCAAGGTATGGAACAGAGATGGTAAGAATTGAAACATTGTTGGGTAAGATTTTGGAGTTGGGTAATGGAATGTTGCAAATCTTCAGTTGCAAATAATAGAAATGCAACGGGATAGAAATCGAATGTTAAGGATAACGATCTGTTTGATGCTCTAGTATCCAGTACAAACTATCCTTGCGAATTATCTGGGGATAGTAATAACGTGTACGGTACTTTTGCCAACGTGGCTGAGCAACCGTGGGTGAAATTGTATACAAAATGGGAAAGCGAGAAAGCTAAGAAAACTAGTGGAGCCCCAACCGCTCATACTTTCTCGCATTATTTCCAACTGTTGCAATTTTCGAAAATTCCGAGACTTCAACGAACATTAGACCCGAATCTTTTTTAAGCGTCCTTTACTTGATCCATGGAAAAGAAATGAAAATGTTGTTAAGATTTCACGATAAGTACCCGCAAAAATCAACTCACGCAATTTGCAACTCGCAGGATCATTACTTCAGATCGTTCGGAGAATATCAATTTTGGAGGAAATCGACTGAACGGTTTAGGCGCTAGGGTTGTCCACAGACGGACGGACGGATGAAGAGACGGACGGACACACATTTTACCATCAGTTGATTTTTCGGAATCAAGAACTCTCAAAACAGTGATTCTGAATACACGTGTTAGAGGAAGTAATTTACTACACATTAAAAATATTAATCGAATTTTTCCTTGCCAGGGCCCGGTAATAGGAGTTTCTCTGATAAAAAATCGTTGATTTTTGACGCACAATTACAATAGTTTCTCTTTGTTACTTACGCAGTATAGCGAAAAAGAAAAAAAAAAGTGTCACGTAGGCGACAATGTGGATGTCCGTAAACAAACAGATGCTACTGATATTTACAACGATAGCAATTAAGAAGGAACAGTAATACAAACTACTGGGCGTTAACGTTCGTAATTACATCCGCAAAGGCAGAAGGAGCAGAATGTGAAGATTCAGTGAGAGCATTCGGAGAGCGGGGACAGGAGCACAAACAGAAATACCGGGGTAGGAGAGCGGCTGGAACAGCAACGGATCACGACAGCATTACAGCAGCCGCGCTGTGCACGTCGGGGTCGATGTCGCCAGCGACGCCCTCTGACGGCGACGGCTACGCGAGAGCCTGCGCTGGACGGGCGGACTTATTTCCTCTCGTCGCCGACGCCGGATATATTTAAATGCCTCTCCCCGCCCCGCCTCGCCTCGCCCCGCCGGCCCTGCCTTCTCGGCCCGAGTCCGCGGTAATTAACTTGCATTCCTGCCCCGCGGCGACCTGACTCTGAACCCCCCCCCACAACTCGACCTTCCCCCCTCCCCCACCCCTGCCACGTGGGGTCGGCGTTGCGAGCTCGCTTTGCCCGATCCGTCTGCGGTGACACGTAAATTGGCCAACAGGCGAGCAATATCGGGGTGTGCGTCTGGGGGCGCTGTTTGTATTTGCGGACGTCCTCTCCGTGAACATCTACGAACCACACTGCGCACCGCCCGCCCCGCCACCGGGCGGTGCCGAATGAAGGGGTGGATGTCTGCGTGATGGGCTTCTCCGTCAGAGGTCGTGCCTGCCCTCTCAAAGGGATGCCAACGCTGCTTATCGAAACGGGGTATTGAGATGAACATTGGGATGCGGATAAGATTAAATTTACATGAAACAAATTGTTCATCAAATGAATAGTGTATTAAACATGGATATATTTGGAACTTCATCTTTGAAAGACCAAAACAACTTTCGTGCTTTAAATATGAAAGTCCAGTGGAAATTATGCGAGTTGTAGGTAACGACGAAATTGTCATACTCGTATTTGTACAAAGTTTGAAAAGAAACCCAAGATATTCTTAAGACACGACAAAGGTTTTGGAATTTACAGTGTTGCTTTAATGAACACTGGTAACAATGTTGCTTTAATACATCACTGAAACACGAATATTTTTATGAGAAACTTTCTAATATGTAAATTTTAGGGTATAAAGACACAGAAATAAGAACAATATCTTACTCTCAGTTATTTGATTGGCGCTCTAAATTGGGTAAATGCCGAAAAAAAATAATGCTACCAACAGAAATTGCAAGCAACATTCTTAATGGCTTCTTCTTCACGATCTGTCCACCAATTACAACTTTTGTACCTGTAACTTCATTGGTGATTTCATTTTCCCAAGCTTCTCCCACCAATATGTCTTATCATATGGAAGTTAAATACTATACATCTGGAATCGCATCCTCTTCCTCCTGTCCAATGTAAAACTCAGAATATGTTTCCCCATTAAC
Organism: Gryllus longicercus; assembly: GCA_038098605.1. Taxonomy (NCBI): domain Eukaryota; kingdom Metazoa; phylum Arthropoda; class Insecta; order Orthoptera; family Gryllidae; genus Gryllus; species Gryllus longicercus. The sequence goes on along the minus strand of JAZDUA010000815.1, from coordinate 45,917 downwards.
GAAACGAAGATTGTAAAATCGCGTTGCGAGGAGCCAGGAGTATTCCTCCCCCACCGTGGAAGTAAACGGTCGAGATTTTGTTTTTTCGCCGAATATGACGCTGTTTTTGTCGGGCAAAGAGATTTTTCAGGGCGGCATGCAGCCGTACGCACCCCGTTGTATTTGGCTTTCTGGACGACGCTTTCAAACCCGTCGAGTGAAACCTTTCACGACAATTGCTCTGGCAGCGGGTGAAATGGCCGGAGCCTCGCGCTTCGAAGGGTAAGCAAACTGCTCGAAAACGTCCTCCATAAAACGCAACGATCGGACCGAATGCCGCGAGGCGGGACCGCCTAACACCCCCACTTGAGGCGTGGCCATAAGAACGACCACTGGCGCTTCAGGCGTCGCCGCCTCCGCCGCCCCGTCCACCGCCGCCTCCATCGCCACCTCCACCGCCTGTCCAGCGTCTATCACCGCCTCCACCATCGCCTGCGCCGTCGTTTCCGCCGCTCATCACCACCTCTGTAGCCTCCATTACCGCCCCCTCCATCGCCCCCCTCCGCCTTCACCTCCTCCACCGCCTCCTCCATCGCTTACTCTGCCGTCTCCGCCTCCGCCGCCTCTGCCACTTCCGTCTCCGACTCCATCGCCTTCGCCGGCGCTTCCGCCTCCTCCACCACCTCCTCCGTCGCCTGCGCTGCCATCTCCGCCCCGCCTCCTCGGCCACCTCTCTCTTCACCTCCTTCATCGCCTGCTCTCCAACCTGCGCCGCCTATGTAGCCTCTATCACAGCCTCCACCGCCTTTACCACCTCCGCCGCCTCCATCACCGCCTCCTCCATCGCCCCCTACGCTTTCACCACCTCCACCACCTTCATCGCCCGCACCGCCGCCTCGCCCTCCTCTATCGCCTACGCATCCGCCTCCGCCTCCACCATCCCTCTGCCATCGCCTCTGCCATCTCCGCCTCCTCTATCGCCTCCGCCGCTGCTTCCGCATGCTCAACCACCTCTGCCGCTTCCCCTGCTACAGAGTAGGCGCTGTAGCTACAGCTACCATCACCGCGGGCACCGCTGCGTTGTTTTTTATTTTTTTTATTTTTATTTATTTATTTTTTTAATTTTGCTTAAAGGCTTATTTTTGGCTTGATGTTTTATATCCTGTATGTCTATAACATGGGACAATCGCCTTTATGTATAGGTTTAGGTTTATATAACAATCAAAATTTGAAATGGAAATATCATCTGTTCCAACTGGAAGAGAAAACTAGACATTATTTTAACTTTTTTCAAAATGTCTAAATTCTTGGAAACTAAACACATATTAATGCTTCTCTCTGACGTTTTCTGGTTAGTGGATACATATGGTATCATAGCATGGGGAGGCGCTTATGACAAAAACTTGTCATAAGCTGATAATTGTTCATTAAAACATTGTAAAAATACTTGTAAAAATAATTGTAAGAAAAATATTAGGAACCCATTCGAGAAATTATTTAGGGAAAAAATCTGTCAGACTTAAAACAATTTTATATCGAAAAATCAATTTTTTATAATTATGAATTAATGAAAAATAAAGTTCTCGAACTTAACTTCAACTAGGAGAAAGGACATTATACATTATAGAAAATGAGAACTGAAAAAAATATTTGTAATAGGCGACATCATATAATGTGTGTGAAAGCCAACAACAATTTGAGTGATACTTTAAAACTAAGAAATGTACAGAAAATAAAAAAAGATAAGTCGTTTAGGAGACGCCTCATATCAAGAGAAGATTTCTGAGTTTTGGCAAATTTTTCTTATTTTTTTCTTATTCTCTCATTTTCTAGTCATTTTTTATTTTCTATTTTTCTATCATGTACTATTTGTGAAATGGTACGCGAGGAAAAACAGATGTTCGTCCACCAGAAAGATATTATAATTTAATTAGCTTAGTCCAAGTCTGCGCACAGGTAATAACAGCCTTCAGCTGAGTAGCTATGATACTGTACTATTTCATGTAGACAATAAGTATGTATGTATGTTGTATGGTAACATGGAAAATGTATTCAATTTATTTACATACGAATCCGGTCTCTACTCATAGCAGCCTTCTCATCCATCCGTACAGAGAAGTCTACACTACCCCTACCCCGTCTCTTTCGTCCTTTCCACCACGAATGCCTCCGGTTCTCGGTGTCAGCTTGCAGAACTCAACAAGTTGTTCAAAGAGCAATAGAGAAAGATGTACATGCATCTTGACGAGCTTCATCGCCTTACCTTCAAAGATTTTTTTCATGATCGAGTAATTAACCAAACTAAAAAGAGTACAAAAAGTATTATATTTGAGAATTTATTTTTTGAGAATAATACTAATACTTTAGGTCGTCGACCTTCATAATCATGCGTGTATTACATTTTGGAAAATTGATTACTATATATATATATATATTCTAACCGTCTTACCTATCGTACACACTCGTACCTTCTGCAGACACAACCGCATGCACTGTAAGCAATTCGTTAAGATATTATGCTCGTGAAGCGAGCTTAGAATCTCAGGAAGCAGGATCTTTGGGGTACGAGAAAGGTCTGAACCCTTGACACAATAAAAGTCACACAAATCACACATAAACGAGCATATAATTCACTCAAAATTCTGTGGCATGAATTGATAACAACGAAAAAAACAAATCACACATAGAATTACACTTCCAAAAATGGTTAAATAAACACAAATAAGTAACTTTGACGACCTATTCAACAAATGAACATTTAATTTTGTTTAGAACTAACTTTCTGAATCAATTTCTTTAACCAGTACTGGGATTCCCTTCGAAAATTCACTACGTCTAAATTTAACTTATTCTAATTACAATTGCACGTGAAACTAATCCTAATTTACAATCTCTTGCCTTTTCAAAATTTTACATACAATAATTAACTTGTGGGCAAGCGCACTACTCTCAATTTCTCCTTAAATTATAAGTGCTGGTAACAGAATAATGGCTGCTACAATAGAATGGTTAAAGGCAAGCAATTACGCATTAAATCTCCCACTCCCAAGCTACAAATTATTAATATCCGTGTCCTCAATTTTTAACACTTCTGAAACTGTTCTTTCCCTGCCGACGTGAACTTGACCTAATTTCAGTCCTACGGATTACCTCGAAACTGTCCGCCTTTCAACCTTGAAACAGCGTGCTGCGTTCCGCACCACGTTGCTCGACTCCGAAGTTCTGCGCTGCTCTCGCCGTCCTTTTGCTCAGTCGTCGTCTTCTCGGTCGCCTCGCGTATTCTTCCGTCTCCACTAACCGATTTCTTCTCCTCCACGGCTGCTATCGCCTTCGATTACGCCCAATTTGCAGAAAATGTCCCTTGCACTTCCCTAACTGCCAGTGCAAGTACTTCGCTCGTTCCTAACTTTTATTCTGTTAATTAAGAACTTTCAGAGCTTTCCTGAGAACGGGCACACTTTTACTTCCCGCATTAGTTAATAGAAGAATATTTCTCTAATTCCTGACTACTGCGCGGATGACTAGCTAGACGTTTTTCTGCAACGCCGTACACTCCTATTCTAAACAGTCGTTGCGACAATTTCTAACTAATCTAACACTCTGATAAAATCTGCACACTTGCCAAGCGGTGCCTTACGTGAAGAACTGCTGACCCGACGCGTGCTAGCAGAAGAGATGTTGACTCCAGGCGAGATGGCGACAAAAGAGGCTTTCCGTATGCGCGTCAGCCTATTTATTATCGCCGCGCTGGGGAAATTCTGAGCAGATACTGAGAAGGGGGGGTAATTTCTCCTACTTCACTCCTTTCAGGAAAAACGTGACTCGAAAGTTTGTGGCTGCTAGTGCGAGCAACGGATACCAGGCTGCGCGTTTTGCTACTCAGGTATTCGACTGCTCTTCTCGCCGTCTGTGAGCGATTGACGCCGACGAAACTGTGGTGTGACGGGGTTGTATAATCCCGTCTCGGCACATTGCCCCCTCCTTTTCTTCTTAAGATTTTTTTCGTCGTCGAAATAAAATCTTAAGTTACTTCCGCCGCTTTCCTTACTTCTGCTGCTTTCCCTACTTCTTCCGCTTTCGTTACTACTTCTTTTGCCGTTTTCCTTACTTCTTTTACCGCATTCCTTGCTTCTACCGCTTTTCTTGCTTCTACCGCTTTTCTTGCTTCTACCGCTTTCCTTACTCCTGCTGCCACTTTCCTTACTACTTCTGCTTTCCTTACTTCTTCCGCTTTCTTCACTACTTCCGTTTTTCTTACTTCTGCCATTTTCCTTGCTTCTTTTACCGTTTTCCTTGCTTCTACCGCTTTCCCTACTTCTACCGCTTTCCTTACTCCTGCTGCCACTTTCCTTACTACTTCTGCTTTCCTTACTTCTTCCACAAGAATTGGGTTGATGTGCACCGTAATTGCTTTCCAAATTATTCCCTCTCGGATCATCTCGTTCATTACTTCTCTCACTTCGTCATGGTAGGCTATGGGGATAGGATAATTCTTCGCTTTAAATGGTCGCAAGTCCGTTAACTTGATCTGAAGCTCATACCCCTTTACCGGTTCGTTGTGATTTTTGAAGACATCTTTGACGCTTATCAACATTTCGTACAACGCATTTTTCTGATCAACCCTCAATTTTTCTTGCTCCATTACTTTCTTCCTTATTTCTTCCTTTATTTCATTCTCCTCCATTTGCACGCTACACATTTCGACTTCTTCGAATTCTTCTGATTCGACTCTCTCGTCTACCTGTGCATTTTGCGCCCTTTTATTTTCATCTTCCTCCATTTCTGCGCGACACATTTCGATTTCTGCGAATTCTTCCGATTCGTCTTCCTCATCTGCATGTGTATTTCGCGCCTCTTCACCTTCATCTTCCTCCCAAACATTTTCTCCGTTGATCAAAACTTGCTTTTCTCCGATGTCGATAACAGCGCCATGTTCCGCCAAAAAATCCACTCCGATAATTAGTGGGTAAATTAATTTCTTCACCACCAAACAAATTATATCAAACATTTTTCCTCCAATATTCACTTCCACCATTACTCGTTTTCTTACTGGATGAGATTTCCGCCCCCATGCATCTACCATTCGAGTATTGTTGGTTGGTAATTCCAAGACGTTTATTTTCTTGCTTACTAACTCTTCATATAATTCTTCCGATATCACAGATTTAATTGATCCGGTGTCTACCAATGCCTTACTATGCACACCAGCGCAACTAATTTCAATTACGGGACACTTCTCCCCTTTTCTCGGCTTCCAGTTCTCCCATAAATTTTCTCCATTATTTGTAATTCGGTTTGCAGTTATAGGGATCGCGTGTTTGTCGTAAATTTTGTTCGATTTGGGACCCCTTTTCAACTCGAACTTGGCGTGTTTCCCGGTCCCGTTCGATTTCTTGTGCTAATTTCATTTCGCGGACTCCGTGACCTTGCCCGCTGAAAGTTGTGCGCGTTCCTGCTCGTACATGGTTGCTCGTCGCCGTAACCTTGACCGCGCAGCTCTCCGCTCGCCGTCCCTTCGTTCCGCGGCCTCGCGTCCTGCCCATGTTGTCGAGATTCACCTTTATTCTTGCTTCCTCCTTTCTTCGACGAAGAAACTATCGTGTCTTGAACAACTTGTATCGCGTTGATATTTGATTTGGTCGCCTTCGGTGTTTGGTTCATGTTTTCAAACGCCAAATCATAATTGCCTAACAAAATTTGAAATTTTTCTACATCCTTTACATCAACGCTGCGTAACAAATTCTGGATGCTTAGCGGAAAATGTCTCGTGAGAATGCAAATTATTTCTTCATCCGCCACAGGAGGAGAGCACATTTTCAAAGCTGCTATTTTTCGTGCCGCGTAGTCTCGCATGGTTCCGCTAGAAGTACGGTAATAGCCACTCATTAACGAAATTTTGAAATTCATCTGCTGTTCCTTTCCCCAGTAACGGTCTAGGAACCTCACTACAAATTCGTCAAATGAATTTGGCATTGGGCATAACGTTTCTAGCCACGCCTTTGCATTGCCTTCTAACGCTTGATGCAATAATAAAGTTTTATGTGCTTCGCGGACATTCGAAAGCACGAAAAAGCTCTGTAATGATTTAATGAAAGCATTCGGATTCTCGTTTGGATGGCCTGAGAATCTAAGTGATGCTGGTATGTTAATATTGCTTCCTCGGCATGCTCCCCCTCCTTCTACTTTACTCTCCGCTATTTCCCGCAGTTCCTGAATCTTACGTTCTTGTTCTTCAAATTGTCGCTTCGTATCTGCACTGCTTTCGGTAATCTTGCCGCGTACTTCTTGGACTTCCTCTTGTATTTGCCCGAAACGTGCCCTATTTTCCTCATCTTTCTTTTCGATTTCCGTGGACATCGAATCAATTCTCGCTCCGACTTCCGCGTGCTTTTCCTCAATTAACTGAGTGCATGTTGCTACTTGCACCGCGATCTCTCCCCGAAGTTCGTCGCATTTACCAACTACCTCTGACATTATGGACTGTTGAAAGTGCTCGAATTTTTCATTGAAAACCTTGGTTTGGTCGTCAATTTTCTCGGCTAATTTTTGCACTTGCTCCTCTGATTTCCGCGATTGTTCTTTAATTTCTACTGCTAATTTTTCAGACTGTTGTTTAGTTTCCGCCGCTAATTTTTGCACTTGCTCCTCTGATTTCCGTGACTGTTCTTGAATTTCTGTCAGTTTTTGCCCTTGATCCTCTAACTTTCGCGACTGTTCTTTGATGTCGTCGGATAATTTTTTCCCTTGATTTTCTACTTGTAGAGAGATGGTTCGCGCGAAATTCCCTAACAACGCCTGCATCAATGTCCGCATCGTATCTTCTTCCGGGCGTTGCGACGGTTGTTCTGGCGTAGTTTCGGCTGATTCGGTGCGATCCGCGGTCGGCTCACGTACTTCATCTGCCTCGTGCAACCCTAAATTTTGCATCCTACGAAGTACTTCGTCCCCCGCGTCGCCCTCACTGTCCTCGTCACTCCTGATCTGCTTAGGTTCCCTATATTCCTGACTGCCTGCCATTCTAATGATTTGCGTTTGCCTTTTACCTTTCTAACAATACAAAATGCACTTCCCTTCCAAAATCACAATACAATACACTATATAACACTTCACTGTACACAGAAAAACACTTGCTGAAAAGAAAACACAGTATACAGCCTAATAAATATCACAAAATGCTCGTTTATTGTGTCTAGGGTTCACCTTTGCTTGCTCGATTTCAATCGATCGCTGCCGCACGTAATGGGCGCCAAAATATCTAACCGGCCCTCACCTGCACCATTCGACGATTTCAATCGATCGCTGCCCCACGTTATGGGCGCCAAAATATCTAACCGTCTTACCTATCGTACACACTCGTACCTTCTGCAGACACAACCGCATGCACTGTAAGCAATTCGTTAAGATATTATGCTCGTGAAGCGAGCTTAGAATCTCAGGAAGCAGGATCTTTGGGGTACGAGAAAGGTCTGAACCCTTGACACAATAAAAGTCACACAAATCACACATAAACGAGCATATAATTCACTCAAAATTCTGTGGCATGAATTGATAACAACGAAAAAAACAAATCACACATAGAATTACACTTCCAAAAATGGTTAAATAAACACAAATAAGTAACTTTGACGACCTATTCAACAAATGAACATTTAATTTTGTTTAGAACTAACTTTCTGAATCAATTTCTTTAACCAGTACTGGGATTCCCTTCGAAAATTCACTACGTCTAAACTTAACTTATTCTAATTACAATTGCACGTGAAACTAATCCTAATTTACAATCTCTTGCCTTTTCAAAATTTTACATACAATAATTAACTTGTGGGCAAGCGCACTACTCTCAATTTCTCCTTAAATTATAAGTGCTGGTAACAGAATAATGGCTGCTACAATAGAATGGTTAAAGGCAAGCAATTACGCATTAAATCTCCCACTCCCAAGCTACAAATTATTAATATCCGTGTCCTCAATTTTTAACACTTCTGAAACTGTTCTTTCCCTGCCGACGTGAACTTGACCTAATTTCAGTCCTACGGATTACCTCGAAACTGTCCGCCTTTCAACCTTGAAACAGCGTGCTGCTTTCCGCACCACGTTGCTCGACTCCGAAGTTCTGCGCTGCTCTCGCCGTCCTTTTGCTCAGTCGTCGTCTTCTCGGTCGCCTCGCGTATTCTTCCGTCTCCACTAACCGATTTCTTCTCCTCCACGGCTGCTATCGCCTTCGATTACGCCCAATTTGCAGAAAATGTCCCTTGCACTTCCCTAACTGCCAGTGCAAGTACTTCGCTCGTTCCTAACTTTTATTCTGTTAATTAAGAACTTTCAGAGCTTTCCTGAGAACGGGCACACTTTTACTTCCCGCATTAGTTAATAGAAGAATATTTCTCTAATTCCTGACTACTGCGCGGATGACTAGCTAGACGTTTTTCTGCAACGCCGTACACTCCTATTCTAAACAGTCGTTGCGACAATTTCTAACTAATCTAACACTCTGATAAAATCTGCACACTTGCCAAGCGGTGCCTTACGTGAAGAACTGCTGACCCGACGCGTGCTAGCAGAAGAGATGTTGACTCCAGGCGAGATGGCGACAAAAGAGGCTTTCCGTATGCGCGTCAGCCTATTTATTATCGCCGCGCTGGGGAAATTCTGAGCAGATACTGAGAAGGGGGGGTAATTTCTCCTACTTCACTCCTTTCAGGAAAAACGTGACTCGAAAGTTTGTGGCTGCTAGTGCGAGCAACGGATACCAGGCTGCGCGTTTTGCTACTCAGGTATTCGACTGCTCTTCTCGCCGTCTGTGAGCGATTGACGCCGACGAAACTGTGGTGTGACGGGGTTGTATAATCCCGTCTCGGCACAATATATATATATATATATATAATTCTCATTTCCCTAACCTTAATATTGATTTCACATTTGTGATTACAAATTGAACTGCTTGGCGAAGTTGTAAATTATATTTTGATGAAATTACAAGCAAGCTAAGTTCCAAGAATGCTGTTAATGTCTCGGTGGATATATAGGTACTATGTCATACATTTGACACTGAACAAATAAGCTCCCTGAGCAAAGCCTTGCCACTTTAAAGATCGTGGCCGCTGCGCCAAGAACTGCTTGAGAACTGTTCGAAGGGCGACGAGCAGTATTATATTTGCTGCCGTGTCTGTGACGAGTTTACATCACAAACGGATTTTAATGCACACACTTGTTTGTTCTGCGGTTTAACAGAGTAGAATATTATAGAAAAACAGAGTGATGTTCAAATAGTGATTATTGGATTGGAAACATAGTCTTGTTCCACATGTACAACAATGTAGTACCTGGAAATATCATTGACGTTTTGAGTTGCATTCACCGCAACTCGCTTTTTCAGAGCGAGGATGGGAGAGGTCGAATTTCCCGCGTTGGCAATCAGTAATGGTATCGTGAGCGCCAGTGTGGAAGTATATTTGAAAATCCCCAAAGACACAGCAATTTTAGGGGTGGGGCAAATAAAAAGCTTGCAAAGCTACGGCATTGGGGATCATCATTTTCATTAGGAGGCAGATTTTGATAACCTAAAACATTGCGAAAATTAATCAATGTAATTCTCTTCATTTTTTTAAATGCCCTAAAACAATGAAAAATTACATAAAGAAATTGATTAAAACCATCTCAGATGAAAAACTCAAGTTGTTGAGTATGTTATTGACGTAATCGAGGCTTTTCTTCAAGTGAACTCATCTTGCAAAGTTTTGGTTTGGACGGTTCTTTAAAAAAACTCTCTGCCTTTATTTATTGCGAAATTGTCCGAACTGACAATTTTTTGCGCTGATAAACGTAACAGGAACCTTAGATTCCATAGTACTCACAACGGCTGACATTACAATATATGAGCAAGAAATCGAATAGGCTACTCAGAAATTCAGTGGTGAACATTGTTGCACCTCGTAAATATTGTTTAAAGCAAGTACCATTAAAATCATATTAAAATAGATGAAATCTGCAAAAGCGCAGGAAAATTGACGTAAAAAGATAAAAAATTATTTATTAGTGGAAATCGATGAAAAATGCAAAAACATGACATTTGAAAATGGGTAATTTCGTTTCTTCTTAACAATAAAAGAATTTCTATACTAAACGGCATTGTTGTAAAGTGAAAAGAAAAAAAAAGACATTTCATTAAAACCCGACCTCTAATTATCATTATCAACAACTACATTCCAATATTTAAGTTATTCAAACGAATTATTTCAATTTACCGCTAACTTCAAACGTCCTGATTTATCAGGACATGTCCTGATTTTTGGACTTTGCCCTGACAGTCCTGATTTACTTTCCAAAGTCCTGATTTTTTATAGTTATTATCTATAAAAAATTAAATTGCGTTAGAGAAAACGTCAAATGAGAGAAACTTAGTGTTTTCTAACTACAAAAACAAAAAAAATTGTAAGGAGAATATTGAAAAAGAAATATTAGTAAATATATTTAAATATTTCTTTTTAGAGATCAGAAGTCTTATTAATAATACTTACAACCATAGTCATATAATTTACCGGAATGTCCAGTGTTTTAACCTATAAATTGATCTCTCCTCTGTAGTGGTATAATACTCGTAATTGGTACTTACATATCATTATAAATAAACCTCTTCACTTTTGTGTAATGTTCTCATGATTAGACCCTACTATGCTGATTTTCTCAACTAGGTCTCTCTTTGAATAAAAATCAACCAGACTGAGATACTGTTAATATGCTACTGAACAATTCCATCAGTTTCATATTAACCAGAGTTCCAGGGTGGTAAGAAACCATTTATTTCCCCTCGTCTTTCCCCTTACGCAACGCACCGCCACGCAGCGAGGCCCATGGCGGACGCGTGTCCACGTCTGTTGCACTAATTAAGGATGCGCGGTTTTCTCTATTAGATTACACTTGGCCGCGCGTCTCCCAGCGCGCAGGCGTCGCGTTCGCGCCGCGTGTTTTAGGCGGCCGCTGCCGCCGGACTCGTTACGTGCTCCTCTTCCCGGGGCGGGCGCCGCCGCGCGTGCGCCGTTTCCGGGATGGGCGAAATCCGCACAGCCTCGTTCTGAGCGAGGCGAAATGACCGCACGCAACCGAGTTTCACGTTTCGAAGTTCGAAGTCTCGCTTTTTCTTCTTTTCTTTCTTTCTTTTCTTTTTCTTTTCTTTCTTTCTTTTCTTTTTCTTTTCTTTCTTTCTTTTCTTTTTCTTTTCTTTCTTTCTTTTCTTTTTCTTTTCTTTTCTTTTCTTTCTTTCTTTTCTTTCTTTTCTTTCTTTCTTTTCTTTTTCTTTTCTTTCTTTTCTTTTCTTTCTTTTCTCTTTTCTTTTTCTTTTCTTTCTTTTTTTCTTTTTTCTTCTTTCTTTCTTTTCTTTTTCTTTTCTTTCTTTCTTTTCTTTTTCTTTTCTTTCTTTCTTTTCTTTTTCTTTTCTTTCTTTCTTTTCTTTTTCTTTTCTTTCTTTCTTTTTCATTTTTCTTTTCTTTTTTTTTCTTCTTCTTCTTCTTCTTCAATTTTCGTATCGCTCTCGTGTCCTGTCGCGTATTGAGGAAGCGAAGGGAATTGAATAGGGTGTGTTTATTTCAGCTATTAAACGTTATTTTAAAATCTGTAGAAAAATAATTTTTATCAAAAAAAAAATTCGAAATTTTCTAGAAACCATCCGACGAAATGACGAAATTTGCGATGAAAATTTATATGACGGGCAAGAATTGTTTTTATTAAATCTTTTATTTAGGGGACGGTACAGATTTTGTGTGATATCCTAGGGGCGCGTATCGTAATCAAGTGGATTTTTTGTTTGTTTGTGAGGTCTGCAAAATGTGCCCCCCCCCCTTCGACGGTTGCGCCCCTGGCAGTCGCCCACATGGCCAGCCCCTAGCTGTGTCGCTGGGTATTGGTCACCTATGTACAGAAAAGTTCTCAAAAATACATTTTTTCTTTTCAAACACCATAAAAATTTATTTTTTTTTGTTTGCGGAAAAAACTTTAGTGAGGTCTAACGGGGATTTTAGAAGAGGACCTGAATGTTAGCCGATTACTATTTGTTCGATTACATTCGATTACTACTACGTTCGATTACATTTATTTTTATACATTCCAAAAAATATATAGAATTAGCGTTTCCTTCCTTCCAGCAGAGGACAGAAGCTCCGAGTTAATAAGTCCCCCGCGCCCGAATTTCTGTTTACCTACGCTCGCCTCTGAGTACACACAGAGGAACACAAACACTCGCGACCACCAGCCGGAAGTCTCTCGCCGTCCCGGCGCGCCTCCTCGCTTCCGGCCGCGCACAGCTCAACCCCCGGGCAGGCTGCCCCGCCCCGTCGCCTCCCACGCCCAGGCCCCCCCACCACCACCATCACCCCCCCGACACTCCCCGCCCCCGACATCATCGCCGACTCTGACGGTAAAATGACCGCAATTGTCATCAAGAATCATCCGGGGTAGGTGGCTCAGGGCATCAATTACTGCAGTGCGTCTGATGTACACGTAAGCTTCCGCGGCTCGAATTCATAAATTCTCGGCTATCCGGGAGACGCCGCGTCGTTGGCTGGGAGGCCGACGTTTCGCCTGCCCTGAGGAAGCCTGCGACATGTCAGGCGAAACGTCGGCCTCCTAGCCAACGACGCGACGTCTCCCGGGTAGCCGAGAATTTATGCAGTGCGTCTGAACGGGAGGTCTTAGGAATGCACTCCCGACTGCGACAGGATTTTCCATACTCGTTTCAGAGATAGGTCGAATTCAAACTCTGGAGGAGAGCAGTCGGCTGCTCTGGTCGCTAATTTTCCATGGTTTATACGATCAATACTAGGCGAATGCCGGAGCAGTACCCTAACAAACGGGCTACGGAACGCGCGTGATCTTTTCTTCCTCTTCCTCGTCCTATCCCATCCCTTTACTTACACACACGTACACTTATATTCACTACACTACCACACAGTGTAGAGACCAGTCGGGAGTTCCGAGCTTGTTCCAGCTGCGACGGTGTCCCGCTGGTGAGAGACACCTTGTTGAGGGAAATCCAGCAAGTCATGTGCAGGTCGGCGCCGGATCTCGCCATCCAGCTGCGGAAGATCAGCTACTTTTAACGCGATTAAACATGAACGAAACTTACGGGATTAATTATCATAGCAGTTGGCGTTCCCAGTATCATTAATCAATCAAACAAGAACCTGCGAATCTAGTAAGATGGTTTCTACCACGAATTAGTGCTGTTTCTTATTCATTTTTTTACCCTTCAAGAGGTGCGAGGAAGTATTAGAAACACTGATATTCCTAGTCAGGTGATAGATGTCCCGATCCACATGAGGAATATTGGAGGTTTGACTTATCACGACACAATCCCGTAATACATTGTTCATGGCCTTAAAATCGAATTGGGCGATTGCTGCGGTATTTGTGTCTTTTCCGTAATTGAAATAATGAATCATCACCATTGCGTAGGACGCTAATTCAACACCACATCAATCTCCTTTGGTTCATTTCATTATTCTTCTAAAATCATTAATAAGATACCCACAGACCGCTCCACCACTCCGTTTCCGCCACTCCGTTCCGTTATAACTGACATCTGTACTCAATCAAACGTGCCGCATTGCCACGATTTCTATAACCTTTTCACTATCATCTTCGTTATCACCATCCACACGAGTACCACTCATTTCCATTGCTCGTGTTATCATCTCTTTGATCACCACCTCTGCCTCCCCATCTGCCACCTCCTGCACAACCCCTCCCGCTGGAATCGCTGCGGCACGGGCGACAAACTTCCCTCCACGCTACATGCGCTCCCCCCTCCACTCCCCCCTCCGTGCCCCGTTTTCGCCTTCCGCTTGCCCCCCCCCCCCCGCCTTGGCGCCCCTCTGCGCACATCACCTGTCTGCTCGCCTGCGCTCCCTCACGTTCGCTCGCCTTTCGCCGCCCGCCCTCTTGCTTGTCCTACAGCCCTTCTCCCTCCGGGTCTCCCATTCTTCGGCCTTTCTGCCTGCTCACCCTATCATTCCCCAGACCGACCACCCACCCACCCAAACATCCACGCATCAGCCCGCCCGCCTACCCGCCCGCCGCCCGTCAGTGCGCTGCCCACCCGCCCTCCAGCCCTCCCGTCCTCCCGTCCGCCTTCCTGTCCATCCGCTTGCCCGTCTGCCTGCCCGCCCGCCCGCCCTTCCGCCGAACCGTCAGTCCGCCCGCTTTTCCGGCCGTTAGCCCGTCCGCCCATCCGTCCATCCGCCCGTCCGCCCGTCCGCCCGTCCGCCCGTCCGCCCGTCCGCCCGTCCGCCCGTCCGCCCGTCCGCCCGTCCGCCCGTCCGCCCGCCTACCTGCCCGTCCATTCTCTGCCTGCCCACCCTTCTGCCTGTCCGTCCGCCCGCCCTCTTCACGTTTCTTAGCCCTCCTGCCCTCACACCCGGTCCTGTCGTCATCCTGTCGTCCCACACATCCGCTCGCCCTCCTCAGCACTCGCGCCCCTTCCTCCTCGCCTGCAAGCCAGGATCTCCTGTTCCGCGCTGGATTGGCCAGGCCCCGCCGCAGGAGGTCGGGAAGTGGCAACGGGATGTAGGGAAGATCAGCAGAAACTCTCGCTAAACTACGAACTTCTGCACAACAGCGTACAAACTACAGCTGGGCTTGGAACCTCTATTCATCGGTAATCTCATGTCTTCGCTGTACATGACTCGTCGTACCTAAGCATATCTTCTCATATGTAAAACACGCTTTGGTCTCTCCGGCCCTCTTCTTATCAGGATGGATTTGCAGTCAAGACCACGCCGTCTTTTCCATTGCGGAAGCCCTGACACTGAGCAGCAGGTGCTGTCAAGGGCGCTAGCGCCGTTGTGCCTTCGTGGCAGGTTGCAGTTGCAGCTCGAGCGGAACAACATGACCGCATGTTGCACTGTGGCAAAAGAAGTGTTTTTTTGTTGTTGATTTGTTTGTCAATTTCACGAAAGTATGATTTTTTCGAGAAAACTTTCATAGCTGTCTTTTTAATTTATACCAATTCATTTTCCCGAATATTTGTAGCAACCATCAGTCCTTGAAGCCCAGGAGCGGACAGTAATTTTTGGGCAATCGTTGACAATTTAGACAACTACGCTCTATGCAATGGGTGCTGTCCTTATTGTTTTTACTCAGTTACCAGAGAATATACAAATATTGTATACTATTTACTCTGAATACATCTTTCCTGAATCTTTATTCAGAGAAAGCCGAAAGCCTATCTGCGGCGATGGTGTGACGGTTAGCGTACCGGACTGTTATACCCAAGCTCGCGGGTTCAAACCCGATCGAAGCCGTGGATTTTTCAGGGCGAAAAAATCCTTCGTACGCCTTCCTTCGGAGGGGAAGTAAAGCCGGCTGTCCCATGTTCGTAGATTTACTTGCATGTAAAAGATCCTAAATGACGCCTCTGAGCTAAATTCAAATCGCCTGTTTCTCGCCCAAGAAATACCTCCTTTCTCTGCTAGTTGATGAAAGGAGCGTAGGGAAATTTGCGTGGTCAGACGGAAGAGCGGGCCTGATGGCCCGAGTCTCGCCACGTAAAATAAGGCAAATTCAATTCAATTCAATTCAATCTGTTCAGCCGATTTTCTTCAAAGTTGATATTCCCCAACTGAACTGTATAGTGTCACAGCCCTTGCATTTGAAGCCGATATTTTAATTTTTGGTGTTCTGTACATGAAACCCGTGGGACATTTTCCAAACTTTCAAAAAATTGGCTCCATTTTTTAAAATTAAATTTTGTTCTTGGATTGTGTGAAAGACGTTTAAGAGAATGGTATAGGTCTCATTTTCGTTGAAAACTCTAATTTTTCGAAATTGCAAAAATTCAAAGTTTTTTCGGCGTCTTCCTACCTTCAACTACAACTTACGAAGATAGATATATTTTCTCTTAATGAAATCTGTTCCTAAAAATAAAGTTTGAAATAAAGCCGTGAACAATTTGTCGAAAATTTGAGAACTTTTTGCGTCATTTTTCGTGAAAATACGGACGAGAAATTCGTTTTTAAGCTGCTTAGTACACTTTTAGTTTGGAATTTAATTTAAATGACTAAAAAGTCAGTTGATACAATTCGATAATGACATTGACTATAAAATCATCTATCCAAAATCATTTAATTTTGAAGGAACTTGCACATAATTTACTGAATTTGTTTACCTTAATGTCAT
Source organism: Gryllus longicercus (assembly GCA_038098605.1). NCBI lineage: Eukaryota > Metazoa > Arthropoda > Insecta > Orthoptera > Gryllidae > Gryllus > Gryllus longicercus. Next base: position 29,771 of record JAZDUA010000815.1, on the reverse strand, counting down.
TATCCACACATTTGCGTATTCTTAGTCAACACTCACGATTTGTATGTGGTAGCAGGTATATCTTTTAACAGGAAATAGTAATTTGAGATTGTGACTCACCTTCTTGTTATGCGTAACACGTGGACATAATCATTTACAATCATAGATTATATACGTACATTTACACATACATTCTGAGCAGAAACGTTTCTGTCCTCCATTACTGCTTTCGTAGGATAGTACTTAGCATTTCTAACTCCACATTCATGGTAATGTTTCTAGTTTCCACTTGCCTCTAATAATGCAGGATCTCATGGACTTTCAGTACGCACATATTCCACTTTAACAGTGTGTTCATGTGAGAGAGTTAGCAGCAACACGTGGAAGTGTAATAAATTGTAGAGTGTAGTGCACCTTGTCACGCAACCAGGTTGCCGGCAGGAAAATGATCCTTATATTGCGATATTAAGAGTCTCGCAAGGGTCAGTAGGCCATTGGAACAACAATGGTCTGACGCAGATTTTTTAGAAGTTACGTCACTTTTCATGTTATTTTTAAAAGGATCACGTTTTGTATCTCTCCGCGTAATCGTCATGCTCGTAAAAGCATGCCAAAAATCCACACTTGTCTTGTTTAAAAAACAGTTTCTGAGATTTAAAAGAAGATTTAAATATAGATTTAAAAGAGAATAATTCATATTATCGCATTTACTGCACTTATTTAATGTTAGTATTAAGAAAGTGTTTTCATTTGCTGAATCTAAGTTTCTGGGTGGTTATGTATTAAGTTCAAATATTGCGACGTAATATTGTACGGAACATTTGACCATAATGGATTAAATGAGAACAAATTACAAGATGATATCTCGAAAGCTCAATGTTTTGTTCCTTCTTATTTTTTGTCTAATTGATCGTGATATTTGGTTTTTGACAGGTTTCCCAGTGACTCTCTCGATTTTAAACTCTAAAATAGTTAGTGGAGTTATATTAAATTTATGAAAATGAACTTCCCTAGTAAGTAATGACAGGAGTTAAGTGTGAGACGCTATGATAAAGACAATTCATTCAATTAAAACTTAGAAAAGCAGTCTAAGACCCTCTAGTCTGTTCGACTGTTCTTAAAACACACTGAGTGCATCCTGAAAGAGTCAAATCAGTGAGTGTACTTATTCTTGGGTGTTAGTAGACTCTTTATTTACGTGTAATTCTGAGTTATCCATGAAGCTTGTTCTACATAGCGCTGGCCCCATTTCCGAAATGTGCTTTGAGTGCGTCATTGACCGTTGTGGGTTTTCTTACTTCCAACGGTTGGTAGACACGTTGGCAAACATACTAGACGAAAAACGGATAACCGCATTCTAGAGCGAAACTCGTTTGTTGTGCCCATCCAGACGGGGATTTAAATACTGTCCGATCCCTAGCACAGAATGGTGACAGGACCCCTCCAAAAACATCCAGGTTTACTAAAAAATTTAAATTTTATTAAATCAATTCTTAAAATGTTTTTTAAATCAATTCTGCCAATTTTTAAACTCAATTTGTTGTGTACATTGACTATTATTATCAATTATCTTACAGATACAAATTTGTGACATTTGTTGTAATATTTTATGAATTTATTTCTGAGGCGCGGGGACGCCATGAACGGGTGACCCTAAGTAATTGCTTATCTTGATTGAAGGTAAATCCGGCGAAGTGTCGACTTTGTTGGCCTTCTGGCGAGCCAATAAGCACTAGTCTCCCTCTCGCACTTCCCCTCAAACTCCAGCTGAGCTTGTCTTCCTAACTCTTACTCGATTGGCTGCTAAAATCAGATACGTAACCCGTGACTTTTCCACAGTGGCTCCACGACGGGCAGCTCAGGAAGAGTTAAGGCAGCCACCAAGAGGGCGACTCTATCGGTGAGTGATTAGTGGAATGTATGGAATTGTCTAGTAAGGTTTATAGTATCAAATATTCCTATTTTTAATAGCAATTTGGTTACTATACAGAGGGTCTTTAAATTTCTTCTGATTGTGATTGCAATATAATACGAATATACTAATCGAAGTATCCACAAATTTCGTTGTAGCTGTTGTTACGTGATCTAATGTATAACATACATCACAAGGTGATCTACTAACACTCTGTAGTCTTTAAGGGATCAGACATTTTCAGTGTTTAAAAATATCTTCTTAGCATATATAGCATTTCTTGATAGAGAAATCGAGATAAAATATTTTTATTGAGAAAGTATTCTGTTTGTACGAGAAAGTATTATTTTTGGGTGCACAAACTAATGCATTACTAATGCACTAATGTAAACTAATGCAAACACGAATATATTTTCACACGTTGCTAAGAATAAAGATTACATGAATCTAAAACTGTAAGTAAAGAAAAATCCTTGTATGTTACACTGATTATTACACTTGGATAATGATTTGCAATTCGTATAAAGTATTTGTGGAAGTATTACGTTTGAAATACCTGCTCGGGCGATAAACATTTAATTTGTGCGAACTCTCTCGCTTTACCCTCTTTTCTCTTAAAGCACTACTCTCTATTTCAATTTGAGTTAAACCTTGATATTATTTTAAAATAAAATATTATTGTTCAGTGTTTTTTTTTAATTCCCGCCATAACATGAAAATTGAACAATGACGATAGAAATATTTCTAACAATGGCGCGGATTTTCAGTTTTCTGAAAAGATGTAGATAAAATGCACAATCATTTTTACAACGTAGTCCATGTGCGGTAAAACCGTGGCGTCATTATGACCTAAATGAAGTTTAAAGTCGTGAAAGACACTAAAAGAAATTGATCCTGTCGATTCATTTCTTCCTTGATTTATTGGCAAGGGAAAGTTCCATAGGAAAAGGAAAGTATCTTCCATATCTTCATTAATCCGCCGCGAAGGAAATTGATCACAGAAGTAAAGGTCAGAACTGACTCATAGATAGTGGCCTTTGAGTGGCCGTACATGCTCATTGAGGTAGTGTAAAACGCAAAAGTTGAACAATTATCCACAGGCTTTTTACTGCAGTCGATAAATAGAAGCAAAAGAAGCTGTAATGAGCTCTTGGAATATTGAATGACTTCTCTAAGAAGAACGACAACGATAAGTCCCTTCTATGATGTTGGTATTTTATTGATAATAGTACAATGTAAATCTACGAATTAATGGTTATAAGTATTATTTTTGGAAATAATATGATTATTGGAGGGAATGTGAAAGCTAAGTGAATATTTTAAAACTAAATTATATCATTCAAGTAAGTGTTTGCAAAAAATTGCATTATTCATGTTTCCTATAAATGTATGTCATGGAACTGGAACTATCAACTTTGTCCCCAGGTTACTGTACGTATCCGAACCGTTACAGTCAACACATCCACTTCGAACTTACGACCTTTGTCATTGCGACCGCCATTATAAATAATCATCCCTTTAATTTTTTCGACTGAGTAACAATCACAGTCGCAAAAGCAATACTACTGTCCATCAGGAACACCACTGCTACATCCCGTCACCGCCAACAAATAACTGCTAACACACGTACTGCCGTTGCCTTTACGACTACCACTACAACCAACAATTTCTTCGGAGTTGAGAACTTACTACCCTCATGCACTCCCACCATAAACATTGACCTCCACCCAATTATATAATTATACGAGTCCAAAACCAACAGCAGAGCTCGTCAGCACCTATGTATCAGCTTACTACCTTGGCCGTTATGTAACCCGTTTAACTCGCCATATTTAATACGCCCTTGCACCCCCACTAACACCGTTGGCCTCCGTCTGTCACCGCCACCGCCACCGCCACCCGTCAGCCGGCAGCGCTCGGGGGCGCGACGTATCGAGCGATGCAGCAACGGGAGCGGCGGCGGGGGCGGCGGCAAAAAATCAGGAAGCGGCGGGTAGCAGGGTTTTCCGCTCGCTTTTACCGGGAGCCGCTCGAGCGGCAGCGGTGGCGGTGAGGCGGGTCGGCGCCCGCTGCCCCCACCCCCGCCCCCACCGCCGCCGCAGGCAACGCTCGTAAACGCGCAGTAAAGCGGAGGCGGCGGCGGCGCAGGCAGCGGCGCAGCTGCGGCAGCCGGCGCTGAGGACGGTATACCGGAACTTCCGGCGGCGGTGGCGGCACCGCCCCGCGCCCGCCCGCGGGGGCGACGCGAAACAGGCGCGGAGCTGCCGCGAAACGTGGGGGGGGGGAGGGTGTTTCCACGGGCGCCCTGAGTAACGCGACGAGGAGGGCGGAAACGCGTGCGGTTGTGAAAGACCAAGAGACCGGAGGAAGAGATGGAGGGGCTGGGTGTGGTTGGGTAGGTCCGGTTCGCGATGGAATACGGGAATGGAGCGTAGGGAGGATGGCGAAAGGAGCGAGGGTTCCGATGAGAAAGAGGAGAGCGAGGGTGGCGAGGAGAGCGACGCAGAGAGCGATAATAGCAAAGTTACCGAACATGCTGCGAAGAGTGGGGATAGCGAGGAAAGCAAAGATGGCGAGATTAAGGACGATGGACAGGGGAGCAACGACGATGGGCAGAGCGATGATGACAAGAAGAACGAGAATGGATGATGACGAGAGCGGCGATGACGAGAGAGACGATGACGACTGCAACGATGACGAGAGCGAGGTTGACGAGAGCGAGGATGACGAGAGCGAGGATGACGGGAGCGAGGATGACGGGAGCGAGGATGACGGGAGCGAGGATGACGGGAGCGAGGATGAGGGGAGCGAGGATGACGGGTGCGAGGATGACGGGTGCGAGAATGATGGGGGCGAGGATGACGAAAACGATCGAGAATAATGAAGAGATCGAAAATTCCACGGAGAGTGAGAATTGTACGGACAGCTAGGACGGAGAGAGCGAGGATGGCGCGGATTGTGAGCACTGAGGGGAGAGCGTGGCTGACGATACGAAGGATGTTGACGCGGTATGCGAGGATGGCACAGAGAACGATGCTGAAAGTGGGGTGCGCATACTTAGGTGTTCGTTGTTGGCACGTTTTCGTACGCAACGGGAATGTCGAAGACTGCAGAGGTCGACTGCGATGGACAGACATTGGACGAGGCGGATGCAATTGATGAACGAAGGGCGACGAAAGATTCTGAGCACAAGAAAAGTTAGTATTCATCCGATGGCAATGTTGAAGCATTCATTGAACACTGTGTTTCCGGTTTCGAACACGACAGGCAGTATGTTGCCACCATAGAGGGAAGACTACATCTAACGCATTTCCTCTTTGCTGCCTCGAATGAAAGGAAGTCTGCGGGAGGTGACTGTGCGATGAGGAATGCACCGAAGACGGAAGGGTCATATTTGCGGGTAATGAAGAAAGAAATCGAATGTTGTTGAGAGAACAGAGAAGAGAAGACTGGCGACGAAAGGGAAATACGGAAAGAGTAGGCGAGGGGAATGAGATGGGCATTGGCCGGAAAAGAGTGGAAAGATTGATGGCAAAAAGCGTGAATCTAAGGACTTAAAATGCAGTGATGCAGAAGACGGACACATAAAAGGGAAAATGGGACAGAGCACAGCGGCTAAAGGTATTGGGAGATCGAGAGCGGGAACGACGTAATGCAAGAACCGAAAAGGCCGGGCCAGAGGGGCATGGGTTCCAAGTAGGCTTTGTGAGGGGAGGGGGTGGCCAGAGGGGTTAGGGTTCGGGGAAGGGCGTTGACGGAGAAGAGCTGGCCAGCAGCGTTGGGGTCGAAAGGATGGTGGGATTGGTGATGGGCGGTTCAGAGGGGTGTTGGGTCGGAGAAATACAGAATGGGAAAAATGCGGAGATGGAAAAGGGTTGGCCAGAGGAGCGGAAGGTTGGAGGAGGGTGAGATTGAAGGTTGAAGACTGAGAAGGGCGGGCCAGAGGCGTATAGGGACGGAGGGATGGTGGGATGGTGGAAGGGCGGGCCAGAGAGAGGGGCGTGGGGTCGGAGATGTGCAGAATGGGATAAATGCGAAGGCGGAAAAGGACTGGCCAGAGGAGCGGAAGGACGGGGGAGGATTGGAAAGAAGGGCGAGGACGAAGAAGTGACGGCCAGAGGAGTGTAGGCTCGGATAGAAGGTGGGATTCGTGAAGGGCGGGTAAAAGTGGTGTAGAGTCGGAGGTGTACGAAATGGAAAAAATGCGAAGGCGGAAAAAGGTTGGCCAGATGGACCGGAGGGACGGAGGAGGGTTGGATAGGAGAACCGCGGACCAGAGGAGTGTAGGGTCGGAGGGATGGTGGTATTGTTGTAGGGATGGTCAGAGAGATGTGTGGTCGGAGGAGTGTGAATGGGGAAAAGGCGAAGAAGTAAAATGGCTAAGCAGAGGAGCGCATGGACGGTGGTGGGGCAGATAATGGAAGGGCGAAGACGGAAAAGCTCCAGCCAGAAGACTGTAGGATTCGAGGGATGGTGGGATCGGTGAAGGGCACTCCAGAGAGAGGGCAATGGGATCGGAGGTTGACGAGGAAGAGATGTGGGAGAAGGGCGTGTCCTGTGGAGGCTGCGTGACCACAGCGAAGCGTAACCGAGTGGGCGGGCAGGGAGATGGGGGCGCCTGGGGCTGGGCGAGGTGGGAGGGCGGTGCGGCGCCGTGCGGCGCGGCGTCCGCCGCCGCTGTCGTCGCGGGGGCGTTTATTGTTCCAAGCGCGGCCTGGTGACGCGGCGCGGCGCGGGTATGAGGCCGCGGCACGTGACGGGCGGGGACGGGGACGGAGGCGGCGGCGCGGGACGCGGCAAAGGCGGCGACGACGGAAAGCGCGGAAGCAGTAAAAATGGTGCGCGCGGAGGGAGCGAGCGAGGCCGCAGAGGAGGAAGTTTAGGAGAAGTACGAGGGGCCGACCCGAGGAGTAAGGAGGAAGGAGGTCGCGACCCAAAAGCGAGAGTAAATAGATTGGATGACGTAGTGTTACCGATTCACTTCCGGTGCGCGTGGGTCCGTCATTCGATACCAGGTGCACGGACGTGCTTCGTGTTGTAAAGATATGCGTGATGGGATTCGTCGGTTTAATTACTGGGGGACTTTAATGGTGATGTCCTCAATGATATCGACGACTGTAGGAGAATGTTGCATTGTCGGTATCCCATAACAGGGATGATATTTCTTTGAATGGTGGATTCGGTCCTGAATGGTTGAAACGAGAAGCTTGTTAAAATAATAAATGAGATATTGCTGCTCAAAAATATCTAATCAATTGTGAAATGAAGTGTTTCAACAATATAATTGAGGCGCTCAGGATAATATCACAGATCCCAACCCACCTCTAGTTAGAACTATAACGGTAAATTCCTGCCGTATACCTATCATATGCTCGAATATATAATGAATTGGTATATGACAGAACCCTGGAATTCCATCATCCAAGTTACTGCGGGGTGAAAATGAACGTGAACGAAAACAGAAATGGCCATTTTTCTCGAAACGTACATCGTTCTGGATCCGTCCTTCTTATTCTGAGCGCCTGAATTGAGTTAACTCTTAATACAAAATAGTAACCAAATTATGGGGAAATTGTAACAAAATATAAATTATAACCCACATTATATGAAATCGGAAGAACTGTAGAGAGATGTGTTCTTGTGGGAAATGTAAATGAAAGAACGAATGGTTTCAAGCGAAAGAAACGGGCGGAAGAAGCAGGGAAGCGGGATGAATCACAAGCGCTTCGCAGCCAGGACAAGAAAGAGGCGCATTTTAGCAGGAGCTGGGGAGAATCAGGGGAGCAGTTCGTGGAAGCGACTGTGAGGGATGAAGGCCTCTGACGAGACGAGATGGGGAGGCGTTCGGCGCCTTTCGCTGAGGGACGCGAGGAACACGGCGGCCCCAAGGAGATCGTGAAAAGCGAGGAGAATCGGAGAGAGGAGAGCCGGCGGGGTTGGTGTTAGGGCACTAAAAAAGAACGCCTACGTGGTTGTTAAACTTGTGGTAGTAACACTGAAAATTTTTGAATGATATTTTTGGAATTCCACTGATGAAATGTACTTTATGGTTTTAAAAATTCAAAATGATTAGCTTGGTATTAATTTGCAATTATGAAAGTTTTTGTTAGTTCGTCTCAATTACAAACTTTCGAGTACTTTTTTTATTCGAAAGTACGTTCACAAAATACTCCACTGAGAAAAAAAAATAGAAAACGTATTTTTTGGTCATCTGCTAACCAAAATATCATAATAATCGAAACATTTTTTTACTTACTAGGTCTTTATATTATACACAGTACATACATTACACAGTATATATATATATATATATATATATATATATATATATATATATATATATATATATATATATATATTGTATAGAATTAGGTACGATATCACTACAGATTGGAAATAACACATTAACTTACAGTTGTGTTCCAACAAGATTCATATTTTTTCGTTCAAGATGGAGTCTTTTTCAAAGAAATGTTGCGATATTTTTCATAAACGAAACTGGGAATTTCCCTGATATGAGTTAATAAGCCTTAATTAACTTCAAAGACTACCATTAATAGTGATTTATTACAATTTGTCAAAGTTTCTGCGATTTTCAACGGGCACTGAATTGATTCTTTAATAAAACTATGAATTTTAAATTATCATTGAAACGATTTGTAGTGTAATCTTACTTAACGTGAAAGCTTCTCTTATTAAACTACGAAAATACGAAAACTCGAAACAAAATACTACGAATGCTCGAAAGTGAACAAGACAACTGATGATGCACAGAGCACTCCCAAAGCGAAACGTTCTTGACCAATTTTAGGAATGTCTAATACTTGCATAAAATATTTGTATTTGGTGCTCACTGTTTGCAAGTCATCTTTGCAGCGAGAATCGTGTTTGTACTGAAGATATATTTCTTTTTTGGCATTCGCAAGTACAGGATGTACGATGTAAAAGACGCAGCTGTCATTGGCTATGTAGCAAAATCCAATTCAAGAGACAAATAGCATTTCACTTTTGGATTCAGTTTTTGGTGAAGGGTGATTTGCGTTTAAATATACGACACGTTTCTGATGAAACACCAGAAACAAGGAAACGTAGAAGAAAATTCGTTCTATTGCAAACATTTATTTTTATGTAATAACTATAAATATTAGTGATGCTATTCATTATTACTAATGTGACTCTTATCTTTCATATCATATTTCATATTTGTATCTCAAAGTTCACTAAAGCATTTCAAACGTCATAAACGTAGAATAGAATATGTGTGCTTATATATATATATATATATATTGTAACGTTTCTCGTGGTGAATTAAAACCAACACAATATTATTTACAAAGAAGGTTTATTCGGGAACAACTATACACTAAAATCTACTTGGTCTATTTACAGATATATTACACTTAATTATTTACACTGTTACACACGACTCCGTTCTCTTGATTTATTTACACAGTTCACTTCTTACACACTATTTATTTAAACAGTTCTCTTCTTCTACAGTATCAGTCAGTCCATGCACTGTCCACGGTCCCCTGCACTTGACCCCAATTCCCTGCACAGACCACAATTCCCCTGCGCAGACTACAATTCCTTGCGCAGACCACACTTCACTGCGCACACCAGGGTCCACTGCACTGCTGTTTACCGCGATGCCCACTTCACAGCTCAGCTTCCACTGCAGACTTCAAACTGCTGACCGCTGTTTCCCCACTGCACCACTGCTTACCGCGATGCACCCTTCACAGCTCAGCTTCCACTGCAGACTTCAGACTGCTGACTGCTGTTCAACCACTGCACCACTCTTCACCGCAATGCACACTTCCCAGCACAGCTTCCACTTCGGACACACTGACGGACTGACGTCTTACTGCTCACTACTGACTTCCTTCTGTTGACTGTTAACTAACTCGCGGCCGCCGCGGCCGGCGCATTTATACCTGCCCGGCGCTTGTCTCGAGGCACCTGGCTCTTTCACGGCGTTTCTCCGCGGCTCGCGGATTGTCCGGAACCGTCTAGTTCGGGGGAAGGGGAGTGGCGGCGGCAGGTGACGCAATCCACGCGCAGCGACTTCGGCAGGTGGTGCAATATTCGTTACATTGCCCCCTCCTTAGATGCGATCCGTCCCGGATCGCGTTTAGTGAAATCATGCAGATATTGTTGGCGTAACTCAAGCAGAGTTTTCCCAAGATTCTGAAGGTGGCCTTGCGATGTGACTTTCTTTTTGTGATAACAAAATGCACATCTTTACTCACGTCGCGGAGAAGCAGGTCATTCCCAATATCCGGTCGCAGGTTCTCCAATTCTTCCATTCTCTTGTATTTTCTTCCGAATACAGCAGCAACACCTCTGGTCATATCCAGATCCTGGGCAACACAATGCGCTAATGAATATTTCTGGTGTACCGTAAACAGATCCTGTTGCACCTCCATTGCCACACCACAACGCGCCATATCATTCCCGCCATTATGGGACATAAACTCGTCAAAAGTGAACATTTTCATGCCCAACTCACAAACTCCTGTGGTGTCTTCTCCGTCATTTTCATTACCTCCCGCGCACGGGGCCAGCCGACTGGTATGGATGACCCGCGTGTTTTCATACTGGAACCTTTCAATTCGGTAGACAAAATCATTTCTCCTCTTCTGGGAGCCATCTTCATTTTCTACCACTCGTTTAAAAACTTCTTTTTCTACTTCTGCTTTTTCTTTTGCTGCTGCTTCTTCTTCTTCTTTTGCTGCTGCTTCTTCTTCTTCTTTTGCTGCTGCTTCTTCTTCTTCTTTTGCTGCTGCTTCTTCTTCTTCTTTTGCTGCTGCTTCTTCTTCTTCTTTTGCTGCTGCTTCTTCTTCTTCTTTTGCTGCTGCTTCTTCTTCTTCTTTTGCTGCCGCTTCTTCTTCTTCCTTCGCTGCCGCTTCTTCTTCTTCCTTCGCTGCCGCTTCTTCTTCCTTCGCTGCCGCTTCTTCTTCTTCCTTCGCTGCCGCTTCTTCTTCTTCCTTCGCTGCCGCTTCTTCTTCTTCCTTCGCTGCCGCTTCTTCCTTCGCTGCCGCTTCTTCTTTCGCTGCCGCTTCTTCTTTCGCTGCCGCTTCTTTCGCTGCCGCTTCTTCTTTCGCTGCCGCTTCTTCTTTCGCTGCCGCTTCTTCTTTCGCTGCCGCTTCTTCTTTCGCTGCCGCTTCTTCTCTCGCTGCCGCTTCTTCTTTCGCTGCCGCTTCTTCTCTCGCTGCCGCTTCTTCTTTCGCTGCCGCTTCTTCTTTCGCTGCCGCTTCTTCTTTCGCTGCCGCTTCTTGTGGATTTAGTAATTTTTCCTCGCTCTTCAGAAATTCCTCTTCAATTTTGTCAACCTTCTCTTCGTTCTTTAAAATTATCTCCTCGATTTTTTCTCTAACCAATGTATTATTCGGCGTTATCTGTTGTTCCAGGTTTTCTGACACCTTTTCTTCCGAAATTCTGGAATTTTCTGTCAGTTTTTCTTCTGACGTTGTGTCAGCTTCCTTCCATTTTTTTCCCCATCCTGTTACGAATGCTCGGACACAGATACTCCCGTAACACATCTCGAAGCGAAAACTCTCTGGATCCTCTCCTGCTGCCTTCAACGCGTTAGCAAGACGTTCTTGTAATATTGCTTTCGTTCCGGTGGTCTCCAGATCCCTGTCTTCTAACTCAATCTTCAACTCGGTTACTTTCAGTTCCCGTAAGGATTTTGTGAAAACCATTTTCATTAAGGTTTTAATTCAACACACGTTATACTGATTTAAACACACACAAACCCCACACACCTGACACCAATTGTAACGTTTCTCGTGGTGAATTAAAACCAACACAATATTATTTACAAAGAAGGTTTATTCGGGAACAACTATACACTAAAATCTACTTGGTCTATTTACAGATATATTACACTTAATTATTTACACTGTTACACACGACTCCGTTCTCTTGATTTATTTACACAGTTCACTTCTTACACACTATTTATTTAAACAGTTCTCTTCTTCTACAGTATCAGTCAGTCCATGCACTGTCCACGGTCCCCTGCACTTGACCCCAATTCCCTGCACAGACCACAATTCCCCTGCGCAGACTACAATTCCTTGCGCAGACCACACTTCACTGCGCACACCAGGGTCCACTGCACTGCTGTTTACCGCGATGCCCACTTCACAGCTCAGCTTCCACTGCAGACTTCAAACTGCTGACCGCTGTTTCCCCACTGCACCACTGCTTACCGCGATGCACCCTTCACAGCTCAGCTTCCACTGCAGACTTCAGACTGCTGACTGCTGTTCAACCACTGCACCACTCTTCACCGCAATGCACACTTCCCAGCACAGCTTCCACTTCGGACACACTGACGGACTGACGTCTTACTGCTCACTACTGACTTCCTTCTGTTGACTGTTAACTAACTCGCGGCCGCCGCGGCCGGCGCATTTATTACCTGCCCGGCGCTTGTCTCGAGGCACCTGCTCTTTCACGGCGTTTCTCCGCGGCTCGCGGATTGTCCGGAACCGTCTAGTTCGGGGGAAGGGGAGTGGCGGCGGCAGGTGACGCAATCCACGCGCAGCGACTTCGCAGGTGGTGCAATATTCGTACAATATATAATATATATATATATATATATATATATATATATATATATATATATATATATGTATGTATGTATGTATGTAAGAAGCACTTCTAAAACAGTGGTATGACGTTATCTGTTCTACTTTTATAATTACTATTCCAGAGTTGAAGAGCTAGAGAACAGTAGCAACGTAATGTATACAGATTGCTGCTTTTTGCAGAAACAGTTATAAATTGCAATGACGAAAGTAATGTTTTATTAAAAAACAAGTACACGACGAGAATAATTGCTTTACTAATTGTGTACCCGAATCGAGTATTAACACCTAAATATTTGATTAGCTACCAACATGTCAACTACAAAACCTATATTGTTACAACATTCAGTTGCGAGGAAACGAACCATTTCAACCCACGAGACGAAAAACTTAAGTAAAGGTTAATCGTGTGTAGTTCCAATCTTCTCTCTCCTCAGCAGGAAGGCCAATTTAATCAGGACACTCGTGGGTCTTCAGCGAGGCTCCTCGGCGTGGCGCACGGGTCCCTAAATGTGCGTCAGCGTCGCTCTCGGCTATCCCACTAGTCAATAGACTCCCCCGCGCGGTCAATATGTGTTTGACGCGTGCGTTGTTTATTTTAGGGCGGTCGCAAGGAGCCGTGCTGTGGGTGGCCTGCGGCCGCCCGTGCCTCAACCCTCCCCCGCCCCGCGGCGACGTCGGGGCGGCCGCGGCATTTGAGGGCGGCTGAGGGGCGGGGGGCGGGAGGGCGAGGGGTGGCCAGGCTGAGACGCGCCCAAGGGTTCCGAGGAACGTCGAGGGGCGTAGGGGATGAAGAGAGGGGGTGGTATGGCAAGTGGACGCGCAAGGGGAGCGGTAGCTGCAGGAAGCTCAGAGCAAGGGATGGGATGAAATACCTATTAGACTCCTGACATCCATCTTGGAACTGGGTTTCGAATTATACGAACGATCAACCCACGTGCAATTGGGGTGACAAGAGGGATTAAAACGGTCAGTTCAATTCTAGATGGTTCGTTTCTGCTGCTTCCCAATTAACTAGAAGACCATATTCATTGTTGATTCATCATTACTGTTAAGGACAAGTAATTCATAAAACAGAAAGAAAACAAGTATATTTTCCTTTAACGAATCGGATGTACGGAGAGGATCGAAAAATCAAAACAGCGCGACTGGGTAATAGAAGGACGTGGATAAGATTAAACGAGGAATGCAAGGTTTGCAAGAAATGACAAAGGAGGCGAGTATGGAGGAAAAAAGAAACCCATGAAAGGACAACTGGAAAATTGGAACAAATAATGAATGCAAGATGATGCCTTTCTGCATTCAGAGGCCATAGAGATGGAAATAGGTCAACGGGAGACAGTCGGAGACATGAGGTGGATAGCGATGACATCCCAAAAATCCAGACGATGCAGACGACGGTCGCTGAAAGTAAGGACGCAATGACTGAGAAAAGCGAAAGGGCCACCGCCGAAGAAACGAAGACAATGATGATGCAAAGTAGTAGCAATGAGAAAAGAAGTAGAACAAACGGATCTTTCAGCGAAGAGGGCGAGAAAGTCTTTCTGTGTGGTGTGTCGATTATGACAGTGAAAATGCGAGGAGAGAAGAGACGACGAAAGGACGTGGGGGGAACGAGCGAAGACTCACAAGGTGACACGGCGCCATTCTGCGCCGAATGAGGATAGTGAGGACGAGGCGGAAGTGAGAAGGAAGAGCGTTGATAGCGAAGGCGGCGAAGTCTTTCTACGTAGTATGTGGAGGGTGAAATGAGAGAAGCACGAACGGGAGACACGGCGCTAGTCCGCACAGGATAGAGGTGGCGATAACGAGGACGTGGCGACAGTAAAGAAGAAGAAATAGTGCGGATAGCGTGGGGCCGTTTACAAACGTTGTGCTTGGGCTCGGGGTGAAGACAAGATCATCCACTAATAGGACTTGGGAGAAATGAACGAAAACTCACAAGGTGACACTGCGCCATTCTGCACCGAATGAGGATAGTGAGGACGAGGCCTGGGCGACGTTGAAGAAGGAAGAGCGTGGATAGCGAAGGCGGTGAGAACGTCTTTCTACGTAGTATGTGGAGGGTGAAATGAGAGAAAAAACGACCGGAAAAGTCAGCGGACGACACGGCGCCAGTCCGGACTGGATAGAGGCGGTGATAACGAGGACGTGGCGACAGTAAAGAAGAAGACATAGTGCGGATACCGTGGGGACGTTTGCGCGCGCGTGCGTGGGTGGTGGCAACGGAGGTGGCGAGAGGCAGTGAGAGGACGACGTCGCGGAAGCGGTGGTGGGGGCGCGGAGGGCGACCCGGGCGCGGGCGCCAGTCTGCGTCGTAAACCGCGTGACGCCGCCTGGCCCGGGGCGGTCGAGGGCGGGGGAAGACGCTTGCGCGCGGGCGATAGGGAGGCGAACGGGCGACAAGCGCGCGCATGACGCGGGCGATAGCGGGGCGAAATGGGCGAAGGGGCGACGGGAAATTCGGCGGGGCCCCGGCTGAGCTCCTGGGTGCGTGGGGCGAAGCACTAGGACCCCCAGCGACATTACTCAGGAGCGGCCTGTTATTCGGCTCACCCCCCCCCCGTCCCCCACCCCGGCGCACGTGTTCTTATTAAGACGAGGCCCGGCATACTCACGCCATGCGGCGGTGGACGTAGTATCTAGTGAGAGCAGACGGACGGCAGGGCGGGGGGAAAAATATTGATGTGACGGCTGGAAATTAATACGTGGCTGCTGTTGTTCAAACACTGTAAACAACCCCATTTTGAGACCTCCTTAATAGCTTCATTTATTCATGGCAAATAGTGGATATATATGATGAAATAATTTTGGTTTCAGTTTCATTGCTGGTAATGTTAATACTTATTTACTGCAATTGTACTTCGATAATTTTCAAACTACTCTTTCTATATAAATGACTCCACATTATGTTTATATCGTTTGCGCATATATTCAGCTCAATTTAATTTCTGAAATATTTTCTTAGAATTCTTTCAATTTTTTGAGACAAAGGGTTAATGTTAATTACAATCGCTAGAGACATTATACTTTAAAAGCATTCACCTCTGAAATAAAATTGTTTGAAACTGTTGGAAGTAATTTGTGTAGGCAGAGTTTTAAAACTCGTGTCCATTTGATTCCGTTTCAGTCTAAATTAAATAATTAGATTACTCACTTTCCGAATGCTTTTATGAAGGAAAAAAGTAATGGTCATCATTTTAGCCTTGTGGGGCATTTAGAGAAAAGTAAACGGCTTATATGTTCTCTCATCTTGTTTTTTCTCTTTGTTGTGCTTTTTTACTGGTTTAGTTGATATACCCGGAGTCTGTGTTGTCCATTGACGACGTGAATGTAACGCTAGCCAGAGCTTGGTGTAACTTTACAGCACAGTGTACAATTATATCTGTTGACCCCAATTATAACCACACACAAAATTTAAATTGTTCAGTTGTAAGCGAGACCTTTAATTCTCCTTATTTAGAGAGAAAGGAGACTGCCGGGTAGTTTACAACGTAAAAAGCCACACTGAAAAATGCATTAAAGGAAGTTTCCATACATGAACCAGTATGTATAAGTTATCGTATCAATAATACGATAAACGTAGCCCGGATCTAAGTGATATCACTTGAAGGGAAACCATGGTCTGCGGAAAATAACTTTATTGCTGTATTATTGAGGTCGCTCTGAGATATTTCTTTCCATCGAGATAGTAACGCGCGTTGAAAAACTGCGAAAGTTGGTCGGTCGCTCCGAGATACTCGGACGGAAACCGGGCTCTTATGGTATTGAAGCTCACGAAATCATTTCCGTTTGAAGCCATATATTTACGTACACCCCGAAGCCGTTGGCGTTCTCTGCGGATAATAGGGGAAATAACTTCGACTCACTATTTGCACATCGTCTCCATTGCCCTACTTTCAAGAAAAGCTACCTTTTAGTGAGGAAAACATACTGACAAATTGCATTACATGCTGTAAACGAAGAATATTTTGTCTTGGAAGTTTTGCGGAAGTATGGGAAAGTATATGTAACACTTCCGGGGAGTTTGTATTCACTTTAGTATATACATTTCGAGAAGGCAAGATAGATTTACCGGGCGACGGTAAGTCTATATGCTACAATTGACTTAAATATTAAGTTAAATTGTATTAATGTAAAAATATTGTATTGTATTTGTAAAAATAATTAAGTGCATTTTAGTACCATCTCTACGAATAGCCTCGCGTAACAACTCATCTCCGTACTAGACATTATCGGTCGCCTTAGTACCAGTAGCGTAACGCAAATGAGTGCGGGCCAGCCCGCAAAACTTTCATCCGGGCTCCTTTTATTAAGTGGATTGCAAACACAAGTAGTGTTAGTACCATAAATAATTAAAAAATATCCTTTAACAAATTCAAATTTATCTGTTGATGGTTAATAAGTAATAACCAATACTGGAAAAATCTGCGTTTAATATGTAATTTTAATGAAATTAAGACTGTTATAGAACCCAAATGAATTGCTTAACTTAATTGATTTAGAAACAGGGCTACATAAGCTGCCAAGCGGGAAAAATCGTCCATCTGGAAGACGCTGTTTTTATCTTGTATCGAATCAACTATCAGCATAAGTATTAAGTTATTAATATTGCTTACAATCGCAAAACCTTTAGCCCAAAAGTAGGCCCACTTTAACCTGGGGCCCGCTGGCCCCAACGTTACTCTGCTCAGTACCACTTCCGGTCTGTGTTTGTTCAGTTCATTCTATTTAGCACCCGAAGCTATTAAAATTCCTATTGCAACTAATTTTACATTTAGGATATAAAAAAAGAACCTCAAGGAAACAATATTAAAATTTTTACAAGTCCTTGAGGAGGAATTTGTTCGTAGTATATCATCAAAATTTGATTTTTTTTTAAATATGACCGGTCAGTTTAATATTGAATGTTCTCCTGTCGTTGACTTATCGCGACTCCCCCGGATGAAAATTATATTTTTTTCATTCTGAATGAATTAATATCTCAATCTATTTCATATTGAATTAATTAGTAAATTTGATGAGATTGACGGTTGACTATGACAAATTAATTCGGGTGAGTATAGGAGTCAATTTTGAAGAATAAATGTGATTACATATATTAAAACTAATTTGAAACTCTATAATGGAGGGTTGAAGTCCGGGTAATCGGTTGGATTCTTCACTATTATCTAATAGGTTAATAGCTAAATAATTTGAGTGGTTTTCCAGACGTTCAGGTATTTTGAGCTGTTTGTTTCGATTATTTCAAAGACAGTCGGCACTTTTAGATTTCTGTCTAGTGTTGTTTGTGATAAACCATGGGTGCTGCAGCAATCAGTCTAAGCGTTTTTGACTGAAATCTCCGTAAAATGGAGATATTTGACCTACTTGCTGTGTCCCAAATGTGGGACACAGCAAGTAGTAGCAGCAATGGTAGGATCCTTGGGATTATTATTGTTTATAGGTGAACATTTGTTTCTAGTGTTATATCTTGGAATAGAGTTCTAGTAGCCATTATAGTTTTTTCCTTTGTAATTAGAGTAGCTTCCCCCTTGGCTAGTATGTGAGGTTGTGTCCAGATGTATTCCTAAATATTTCACACTTTCAATCTACAAAAGTGGTTTATTATTAATATTTTCGAAGGGGGCATTTCTGTCCTTCCAAAGTGAGCGTTATGTGAGCTGATTTATTTACGTTTATTTTTATTTTTAATTCCACTTGTCAATATATACAATAATACACGATGACCTTGTAGCTTTCTTGACGCTTTTATAGGGTCATCATCCGTGGTTAATATGGCATTTGAAAATGATATCAACGGAATTGGTCTTCCTGGTATCCATTCATATACAACCATCATTCGTTATCGATATTCCCCACCATTGTATAACAAATCTCTTAACACAACTGATCTCAATTCATCGTTACGTTACGTTAATTGAATTCTTCCGTTAGCGAAGTTTCTATAACTGAGAAGGGACTTGTCCGCTGGCGGCCTGGCGCAACGACCAGAAACAATACACTTCATATTCCTTTCTCCAGCTGTCAAAGACCTTCCGCAACGCTCTAAATGCATGACGAATCGCGACTTTTCGAAACCGCGCTGCCGCCGCCGCCGCCGGCCGGTCGACTACCGCGTCGGCGACCCGCCCGCCCTGGAGCACCGGTTTACATCGCCGCGCGCTAACAGTTCGCAATACACGCGCGACAAGAGCTGGACGAGAGCGGTTGGCAGTGGGCCAAAACACCACCAAATTCGCGCAAAACAACGTACATCAATGATTGTGATAGTAATCATAGAGCATTTTGATATTATGTTGGTAATACTGGAAAACTGATCCAACGGCGCCATCTTTGGCGAGTGTCTTTTGTTCCGAGTTCAGATGGAGCTCAGTCGTCAAGTACATTTCAATGTAAAAACATCTAGCAATAAGATCAAAATATAAGCAAAAGGCAGTTTTGAATTTCATTTCAAGACATCATCATTAACAGATTGATTATTCTTTCCGGGCGCGTTAACTGCGAAGACCATAGATCCCGTAAATGTAAGAGCGTAGGCTTCCGCGGCGGAGTCAGTATTTACTAGGCTGTCGGGTGACGCCGCCGTCCATGTCGACAGGTGCCGACGTTTCGGTTGCCATTCTGCGACCTTCCTCGCATTTGCCCTGAGGAAGGTCGCGAATGGCGACCGAAACGTCGCCTCCTTCGTCATGGGACGCGGGCGTCATCCGGACAGCCAAGTAAATCCCGTACATGTTGTGCATGTTTAATTGTGACGGTGTTCTTTCTCCGGTTGATGGCGAGATCTGATGCCGACCTACAGCCGGCTAGCGGAGTGTTCCCAAACCGAGTGTCTCTCGTTGAAGGGGCATCGCTCCAGCTGGGACACGCTCTAAGCTTCCGACTGGTATCTCGGCATGTGTGGTAGTGTAGTGCATGCAAGTGTGAGTGTGTATGGGTTAAGAATAGGACAAGGCAGGGAAGGAAAGATCGCGCGCGGTCCTTGACCCGTTCATTAGGGTTTTAATACGACATTCACCAGGTGTTGATTGAACAAACCGTGGAAAACTTCCTATCAGACCAACGGACGCTATAATTCTCCTCCAGATAGCGGCTGAATTTCGACTTACCATAAATCCTGCCACCGTCGGGACTCAAACCCTAGTACCTCCCGTTCAGGAAGCATTCCAGTGTCATTATTTGATGCCCTGATCCACCTAAGCCGGTACTTACTGTAATTTTTTAATTTTTTTATCTTAGTAGTTAAAATTGCCTTGGAAGATAGAAACTATTTTGTAGAGTTGCAGATCAGGATGCCACTCCTGCCTTTCCTCTACTTTTTATTATCACCCTCTTTTCGTACCCGATTTTCTCGATGTTTTTTCCTCCCACATTTGATATTTGGTACAGTATGTTTCAGACAACTTCATAGAAAATATTATTGCAGAGTGATTCGTGTTTGTACTCCGCCGCGAGCGCCAACCCACACGTTAAAACATCCGCGATTAGCGAAAAGTTCTAACCTTTCTGTGGCAACAGGCTTCAATGTGCAAGTTGACTGTACTACTTTTTGCTTATCTCTTCTATCCTCATGTTTATGAAAGTTTTGGGACTGTTTGCAGCATGCTTTGCATTATGTAACATGCTCTTCTAAACAGGGGCAGATCCAGCCATACTTTGTGGAGGGGTCATCATAGATTATTGTAAAATAATAAAATATTTGTTATTAAAATGAATTCTTTTTGTAGTGTATACATGATACTATACAATATAATGTTTTATTATTAATTACATAATTCTAATAATAAGTGAAATAAATAAATATTTAAATCAATTTGGCAAATAAACGAAGGAATCAAACGAAATCTCTAGGCCTTCTGAAGGGATGCCTTGGCCCCCATGCCCCTCCCCCTGGATCTGCCACTGCCTCTATATAATTTCATGACAAAATAAAATTATTGCAATTCGGGGGGATTTATAATATTAATTATTAGTTCACAGCGTCGCATTAAATACAGTTCAAAATTGTAGTTTAATCACAAACGGCGGCTCCATTTCACTAGTATACCAATTGACTGCCTCGTGTTCAGGTTTGGCCCATTGCTTTTTTGAATACGTGGACTGGCTATGCCTGCGGGGGGGGGGGGGGGGGGGGGCTAGGTGGGAGAATCGGAGGGCGGGGCGGGAGTATGCGGCAGCGCGGCGAGCTGTCTCCGTGACTCACCCACGGGCTCCCGCTGCCACCGGGCTGCGCTGACTGCTGCGGGCGCGACTGACGCAAATTTGTGTCCCGGAAGGACTACACGAAGAGGCCAGAGTTGTAGAACCGATGAACATGACCCACTATGTTATTTCGTTTTCCAGTCTTCACCGCCAACTGTTGGGAGTTTGAATTAAATTACAAAAAATAGCAATTTTAAGCGATAAGTGGTTTTAATGCGTAATTGCCGTATTTCGGTAAAACTAGAAATGCTCCTGCAGTGCATTTAACATTTAAACAGGTAAAATATCTCCTTATTTTTATTCGAACATAAACAGAAAAGCAGAAAAAGGAGTGTAGGGGAGTTCGTGACAGTGTAGGGAGTTCAAAATATAAGAAATCACGTTCATTTTCATTCCAATCGCTCAAAAATTGTGAAAAAAGGATGAAAGAAAATAGATCAGCTGTTTTTTTAACTCTAGTACAATTACTGAGATCAGTTTATTTCAGTTATAATAATTGGTGTGATGCGAAACATGAAGTGACGATCCGTAAACGAAATAGCCCAGTTGCCGAAACATCTGCGCATTTTGTCACGTGTGGTTCTTGCAGTTATGGCAAGGTTGCGGACACAGGAACAACTTTGATTTTATGAGTGCTTAGCCATGAGAAAAAGATAGAGACACGGGGTTTGAAAGGAAGGGCTGTACAAAAACTGTATCAGCAGTAAGTTGATAGATCGGTATATGTAATGCCCCAGAAGGTGGCGGTGTTCCATTCTGCAGGAACGTGAGGTCCGGCGGCTTACCGGTTTCCCTACTCCAGGTATCTTCCCGCAGCGGGGATCCATCCCAGCCGAGACAAAGCCTTAAAATCCCAACTGGTCTTCTGGCGTATGTAGTGTTTTGTTGCATGTGAGTGTGAGTGGGAGTGTGTAGGTGTAAGAGGAGAGATTAGGAGGAGGATGAGGATTGAAAGATCCCATCGGTCTATGACCTGTTACTAATCTTTACGGGTACTAATCTGGGATTCGCCTGTATGGGATCGGAGAAACCACGGAAAACTACCGATCGGTGCAGCGGCCGATTGTATTCTTTTTTTTTCTGCATAGTGTAGAAAATCCTGCCGGCGTCGAGACTCGAACACTAGGACCTCCTGGTCATAGGCACTGCAGTACCATCAGCTGATACTGTGCCGTCTTTGCCGGGGCAAATAATTACAGACGTGAACGGCTTGTAAATATTAGTATTTATTAGAATAAAAATACTCCGACTCCATAATACTATATACAATATTTACAAATTAATTTGACCGTTACAAGAAGGAACCTTCCCTGGTTACCACACCGCTGGCCCGATAATTAATTACCATATCGGTGTGATGCACCAGTACCTTACGCGAGCATTCCCTGCGAGTATGCAGCAACCGACCGTCACGACGTAGCACGCCGGCTTCGGTTCCCCGCCTCGGTAGCCTATGCATTACAATGCAACGCCGCGCACAACCCACACGACGCCCTACCGACGCGCCAAAACCTGAAGAATCAGAAGAACAAGAAGAAAGTTCTTAGTCGGAGTCCGCTTATATACCCTCTGGGCAGGCTGACGGAACCGCGTCACCCGCAGTGTCACCGACGCGTTTCCGCCGCCTCCGGGGTTTCCAAGTATGCACCCACGACACGGCACCCCTTCCTTCCGCTCCCCAGCCTTTGTGCAGCCCAGCGTCTCTTCCGCCAGCGCTGTCCACATGGCTGATATTTGGCACGTATGTACTGGCGACAGATATGACGCCACAATGCCCAAAGACTCCGAATCCAGTGGGCTATGGACCGCGATCTTTCCTTCGCCTTCCTTGTTCTATTCTCGCCCCTTACTTACACACACTGTGGCATGCAATACACTATCACATATATCCGGAACACCAGACGGGAGCCTCAAGCTTGTCCCCAACCGTGACGGTGGGCCGGTCATTGGGAAAAATCCCGCTAGCCGAGGAGTAGGTCTGGCCATCCATCGGGGGAAGACCCCGCCACCTCCCGAGCAAAACATGTACTACTCTTACGGAACTAATGACCTAGCAGTTGACGCGTCCGGAACACGAACTAATCGATGACAAACGAAGCCACGTCCGACAGACGTCCGTAAGTTAGCATTCCCACTTATCACAATATTAAAAAACTATCCAGAATTTGTTCTAATAAAGACTAATTTATAACCAAATTTAAAAATTTTCCACTAATGCTCAACATCGAAATATTACATATATTATATATACATTATATACACCTTTAGTGTTGAATATTTCGATGTTGCGCAAATTTTCAAAATTTTCGGAATTTGAGTATAAATTAGGTCTTTATTTCGGGCAAACGTCTGGTACATTTAGTTTTTATGTTTCATGCGTTTTTCTTGTGTAGGTATGCCAACTTAACGTTAAGTTAGCGTACCCACATTTAGTGTTGAATATTTCGATGTTGCACAAATTTTCAACTTTTTGAATTTGGGTATAAATTAGTCTTTAATTCGGGCAAACGTCTGGTGCTTTTAGTTTTTTATGTTTCATGCGTTTTTTGTGTGTGGGTATGCTAACTTAACGTTAAGTTAGCGTACCCACATTAGTGTTGAATATTTCGATGTTGTGCATTAGTAGAACATTTTTAAATTTGGGTATAAATTAGTCTTTAATTAGAACAAAATTCTGGGATACAGTTTTTCATATTGTGATAAGTGGTATGCTAACTTTACGGACATGTCCGAAAGGCTACCGCACCCGTGCGCGTGGCGCGCCCAGCGCAGCGGTCGAGTCGCCAGTGAGTCAGCGGCCGGACCCTTCCTGCGCTGCACTGCTGGGCTACTAGCGGCGCGCCGCCGCCGCCGCCGTTCCGGGAAGAGCAGATAGATGAGCAGTGATAGCGTGCGCCGCCCGCCCGCCCGCCCGCCCGCCCGCCCGCCGCTCGCCCGCTCGCTCGCCCGCTCGCCCGCTCGCCCGCCCGCTCGCCCGCTCGCCCGCTCGGCCCGCCCGCTCGCCCGCTCGCTCGCCCGCTCGCTCGCCCGCCCGCTCGCCCGCCCGCTCGCCCGCCGCTCGCCCGCCCGCTCGCCCGCCCGCTCGCTCGCCCGCCCGCCCGCCCGCCCGCCCGCCCGCCCGCCCGCCCGCCCGCCCGCCCGCGCCGCTCGCCCGCTCGCTCGCTCGCCCGTCCGCCTGTGCGCTGTGGTTCCCGTAAGTTTGGCGAAATCCGCCTTTTTCGGCGTCCTTTCCGCTGCGGATGGCGGTAGCCAGAAGACACTCGTCATTTTTTCCGGGAAGCCCATTTCTTTTTTTTCCGAGGCGCTTCCGAATGAATGTGCTTCCGTCAAGGGCTTTCATGAGGGTTCCTCGATCGAAACCGGACGTGGGAAATGACCGATGTTCTTCACAGAAAAGGATTGCTTTTCGTAAATAAAAAAAATGTGGGATTACAGAATGTATCTACTCTCCTTCCGATTACACAAGAAGAAGAAAATGCTATTTTAACGCTACCATTTCGAAATATGGTATTATACAATCCTAGAGTCCTATACCTAATCGACAATTCGAGTATTCGTATATATTATTAAGCAATTACAGAATGACTTCATAATGAAAGCTGAATTATAAAATGTAATTGTCGTACATCACTTGAATTTTAACAATTTTCAGCTTGAAAAAATGTGTATTGCATAACGTGGATCCATGTACATTACCATGTATTGAGAAATACAAGCATAGATTGGTATTACTTCCACTGTAAGCTATTACTTCCACAGTAAGCTGTTGATGCACAACTGCTCACTGTTGGTGAGTAGGATATTCTATATTGTTTACTGATGGAAAATCCACTTCTGTAATCGAGATTTATTATCGTATAATACGTAATTCTTCCGAAATTTTTGATGAAGAAGACTTACATTACTGATACTCTCTTTCAGAAACATTTATCTAAATGAGCAGTTGTGTAATAAACACTCTGAAATAATTATATTAATTTTTGACGTTTGATTTTTTACGACATGAATTAAGAGTTAAGAGTTCCCTGTCAATCACTGCTGACAGTTATGATGAGATTTTCTCGAACTGCCAATCCACTACATCAGTCTACTCTCAGATAGATACGGAGAATTAAATAAAAAGCAGAATGGTCATAAGGGTGTCGGGTGAGGGCTTATTTAATAGAATGCATTTTTGACTTAAAGTTCTGTTAAAGAGAAAACACCCTTCCAAATGTAGGCGCTACCTTCATTGCATTGAAATTATAAATACACGTGAATAGTCTCGTAATGTTGTAAAATGTTATGTTACTACCCTCATTTCCCTCATACAATCGATGAAATAAACCCTTTTGCATTTTTTTGTAGAAATATCTTTAGTTTTCTCAAGTCGACCTTTCATGATCACTAGAGGACTGATTTTTATTCTCTAAATTCCTATTAACTTAAATTTAAATGGAGAAAAAGAGGAGAGAGAGGGAGAGAGAGAGGGAGAGAGAGAGGGAGAGAGAGGGAGAGAGAGAGGGAGAGAGAGGGAGAGAGAGAGAGGGAGAGAGAGAGGAAGAGAGAGAGGAGAGAGAGGGAGAGAGAGAGGGAGAGAGAGGGAGAGAGAGAGGGAGAGAGAGGGAGAGAGAGAGGGAGAGAGAGAGGGGAGAGAGAGAGGGGAGAGAGAGAGGGAGAGAGAGAGGGGAGAGAGAGGAGGGAGAGAGAGAGGGAGAGAGGAGAGGGGAGAGAGAGAGGGGAGAAGAGAGGGAGAGAGAGAGGGAGAGAGAGAGGGAGAGAGAGAGGGAGAGAGAGAGGGAGAGAGAGAGGGAGAGAGAGAGGGAGAGAGAGAGGAGAGAGAGAGGGGAGAGAGAGAGGAGAGAGAGAGGGAGAGAGAGAGGGAGAGAAGAGGGGGAGGGAGAGGGGGAGGGAGAGGGGGGAGGGAGGGAGGGAGGGAGGGAGGGAGGGAGAGAGGGAGAGGGGAGGGAGAGAGGAGGGAGAGAGAGGGAGAGAGGGAGGGGGAGGGAGAGAGAGGGAGAGAGAGGGGGAGAGAGAGGGAGAGAGAGAGGGAGAGAGAGGGAGAGAGAGAGGGAGAGAGAGGGGAGAGAGAGGGAGAGAGAGGGAGAGAGAGAGGGAGAGAGAGGGAGAGAGAGGGAGAGAGAGAGGGAGAGAGAGAGGGGAGAGAGGGAGAGAGACAGAGATTGTCCAAAAATGAGAGAATAACCTGAAAACAATCAGGAACACTTGAAAGAATCTGAGGTAGCTTCTGCCAGACGATCTTTCAGCTAAGAGCTGAAAAATGTCACCGTGAAACTGAAAATTATTCACATCAAACTTTTGTAAACCAATCTATATTTAAATCCATTCCCACTTTGAAACTATCATTTGGTCCAAGCTTGATCTCCAGAAGGCTCACATATGCAATGGAATTAGCATCATTGACCTCCAAACTTGAGGTACCCGGTGGAATAGAGGCACATACCACAGAACGTCTTTACAGGAGAGGGATTCTGAAAGCCCGGTTTTTGTGAAATACTGACACCTTACACTAATTTTTTTGAATTGATACTGAAGTTGAAGTACTGGATATGTTATTAAATTATTAGTGAAATGTTTTTATTCAAAGCTTTTAATAAAAATGAAAAGGTCCGAAGAAGAAATAAATGAGCCTCCAAATAATGAAACACTCTGTAAAGCAAATAATATGTAATTTCAGTTAACAGGACTCTTAAAATGTAAGTTGTAATACAAATTGCATTATTAAATCCATTAATATTATAAAACCATTGAAATAAATCTGTAATACTCGTATTACAGTTTTTCATCCAAGCCCTTGACTAATTGTCTACTGAAATTAATCTACTCCACAGTGCCATTCTTAGATTATTGTAGAACTAGGTATAATTAACAAACCCACACGTTTTCTTGAGTACCGGAATACCTACCCTCCACTTCTTTACTAATATTAGTTGAATTAAGAATGAATGGTAGTGACGAGCGTTGTTGAGAAAATATTATACCATAATTGATCGCTCCTTTATAATATAAACTGACTGCATTAAAAATGAGTTAAACATTTTATACAATAGTCCTAGAAATAACCAACACCCGTCCTTCTCGCGGCTAGCAAAATGAGGGCTCAAGAAAACGTTCGCGGATAAAACAAGAGGTGCTGCAAATTCGGGAATTTTGCTGCTTTCATTTCTCGTTCGTTGGGATATTTAACTGGCAGCACACATTCATTAAGGACTTGGGAATGACCCCGCTTCTACAAACTTAATTTGAAAGGTTTTTCATTCAGATCATGGGAATATTTTATGGAAACAGGGTTCGCCATTTACTACCACGTGTACATTTCCCTCAGAAGACTCATTGACCTCAAGAATTACATCAGCCATTTTGGAAGGCAAATTCAGAACTGTGTTCTCATTTGTTTCAGTTCTTTCAGCCGACCTATTGGAAAAGTCGGCAATAGCCACTAGAGATGCAAGACAATGAGTTACTTAATCATGTCAAATACTCAAAATTAGAAGATGTGGGGCGTGTGTCTTTTTTCCAATCAGCCACTCAATTGTAAGTACCCTTAAAAATAACTTAGTTGTGAATAAATATTGTAGAAACATTTTGACGACTCATGCAAAGCTGACTGTGATGACCATTATTAGATAGAAAAATGAAGAGATTCTTTTTGAGAATGAGAGAGGACTTTTTGGAGTCGTGAGAATTGTTTGGGCATCAGCGAATATGTAATGTGAAAGTGGTTTTCTTGAGAGTTGCGGCATTAGCGGGTCTGCTTAAAAAGGCTGTTGAAAACAAAACTCTCGCTTTCAATGAAAGTGAAAGACCTTCTCGCGCCACAACTTTCCTCGTGATTTCTCATTTCAGCGACTGCTTACAATTTTATCGTCACATTTTCTTTTAATGTTAGGATTAAATACATTGCATTAAGATGCGTGCTAACTCTTCAAAAGGACTGCAATCACTGATTAACATACAGTGACCAGATAATGTCATTTCTAATTTCATACAGACGCACTTTTGAGTATGTGGCCACTGCACTGCCCCATATGAGCTTCTCTTTAATGACGCTGAGATCTGACGTGTTATAATTCAACCCGTGATCTCTCTGATAACTGAAATCCCAGGACTTTGTATCGTTTATTTCGATCATCTTCACAGGGCTTGTGTTTTACACTATTGATCAGTTGAATGTAAGGTTTACTTTCTGCACTTATTGCTATGTAGCACTGTCATGGCGTTTTTCATAAATTGTCTGTGCAATCTTGA
This sequence comes from Gryllus longicercus, assembly GCA_038098605.1. Classification (NCBI taxonomy): domain Eukaryota; kingdom Metazoa; phylum Arthropoda; class Insecta; order Orthoptera; family Gryllidae; genus Gryllus; species Gryllus longicercus. Next base: position 1,826 of record JAZDUA010000815.1, on the reverse strand, counting down.
TTACAATTGCGGATTTGGTGATTGGCTATTTCGTATTTTTGTTTGCGCAGTCTTCACTCGCAATCCTCCACTAAGGATTGAATGATCTTATCCCTGGGGTTTTCAAACGTTTCCCGTCCACGGCTCCCTTGACCTAAACGAAACTTACCTCGGCTCCCCTGGCGACAATACGTTTCAAATATTGTTAAGGGTTAATAGAGTTATTGTTAAGTGTTAAATAGTATATGCTTACTAAAGATCAACACAAATGAGTAAGTGATAATAGGCTATTGGTAAAGACTTGCCAGGTTCAAATCCACAATTAATTAGTAAAATAAACCATACATATTACAATAATGGTTGATCGGATGTTGGCGGTGTCACTCTTTCTTAGCATTAACGTCATCTACCCGCCAAATAATTTTTAAGATGAGAATTCGCATAAAATGCGTTGGTAATTATGCGTTCGACCGACTCAAGGATGGTTTATGATAACGAGAGGGCCGAAGGCTCAAGCCTCGTCCTCAACTTGGACACGCGTGACGAAGCGTCACAATTCCGCACGCGTGAATTGAACACCGCCAACTTCGGATTTACCCAAATAACATGATAGTACCCAAATAACATGATAGTTTAACATGATAGTAAACTAGGATAGTACAAAATGATTTTGTGGACGCAAATGACACAAGGATTAAAGTAAATCAAATCTAAAGATCATTTTAAATAAATCACCGCGACGCCCCTACCATATCGCCGCGACGCTCCTAGGAGCCGCGACGCACAGTTTGAAAACCCTTGCCTTAGCCCTTTTTAGCACCTGTTGTTGCCCTACTCGGCCAGACCTTCGGTCTGTTTTTTATGAAAGTCATCCCGCAGTCCGCCCCCACGTGAGAATACCGGTTTCCCTGCTCTTCGATAGTCAGGGAATATTGTCCAAGGAGCGGCAAACTGCTAACTTATTCTGATGTTTGCTCTCCTTCTCATGATAAAACACGTCATTTCCAGCATACAGGTATCCTCCTCCTTACATACTTCGATGATCCATATCTAATTTTTTGTGTATTCTGCTCTAGTCTGTTTCTCGTTTTTTTGAACGTCATGTTTATCCGCTGAAGCCCACAGCCTCCTGATCTGCAGGAAAGATTGTCTGCCGACATTACTGCGCGGGTGGAGGGCACGGTGAGCTGTCGTGAGTTTTCTGTTTGGCGATCCAGATTATGCAGCTCTGCTCGCGTCCAGTCTGCTACGATCACTGGTACCGTCGAGGAGTTGACAGCATGAACGAGATTGTCAATGTTGCTGGGGTTTGTCAAAGCGTATTCTAGGCGTGGAAGTGTCGTCAGAGGCTGATATTAAGTTACTGCGATGGAAGATATGTAACGTTTTATTATTTTTTTACAAGTTTATCGATAGTCTGTTTTAACTGAAAACACTCCCCGGTTACTGGATAGCGCCTGCCAGCCTTATGGCTGTTTTTACAAGATAACTTTTGGTGATGGGTTCTTGAAAGATAAATCTTCTGATACGGAACTGGTCCATTCTTAAATACTACTGAAATTATTGAATTGGTTGAAACATCTATATGTATGGTATTAATAAACCTTTTGTTGATAAGGTTTTTTATAGTGTGGTGTAAACATCGATTGTGTTGACCTTAACTCCTGTGTGTGATCCGCTGACTAGTGTAAAAAATGAATGTTTAAGTATATATTTTTTTCCTAGTAGCTGCTGGATCTTTGATGAAGATTGGAGTTATTTTAAAATGTTGTTAATGGGAGGGTTCATTGAAATTTGCATCGGCTGTATCGGGGTCGGGCGTATGATATGAAACATGTTGTTTCTTG